>ML832425.1:27656-46211 GCA_009831015.1 Picea engelmannii | reverse complement strand
CCCCCCTAGCCATACCAAAGTGCCAACACTCCCCTACAGTGTCTTAGGGGGAATTGCAACACTCTCTGCACCCTTCTGGGGGAGCGCTAGTCTCTTTTTTGAGAGTTTTTGCCTTCTTCGGCTCAGTCTTTTGCAACATTTTTTGCAGAGATCTTAACCGAGAGTCTGTGGTTGGTTTGTGAAGTTGTTTGGATTGGTTTTCCATGGTTTTTTATGCTTATCACTACCTATTTTCTTGCTTGGGGCTTGAAACCTTTTTCAAAAATGTGAAATTGCCTTTTCAACTACTTTATGTCATGATAGTTTTGAGTGATTTCTCTTTCTCCCTATCATTTCTTGGATTCTTCTTTGCATTTTATTGTATTCCTTGAATGTTTGATTGGTTGTAGAATCCTTGATGGTGTTCTTGCTTGTTAGAACAAGTTTCTACATGTTTTCTTTCATACCTCACTACCTTGAGTGCATGCCTTGTTTGTAGCCCTTTTGCTTCATGTTTTTTGCATCTGCATAGGACTCTTTCTCCTGATTGAAAGTAGTGGAGCATTGAAGGTTTTGTATTTACTTTCTGTATACGTCATAATCAAACAAAGAAGATAAATGCATTTTTGCTTTTGGGTAGTGAAACTAGCTTGCATTTGAAGTAGCGGAATTGCATGTTTTTTGGCTTTTTTGGGACATTGTGCATCTGTAATGCTGAATGTTTTCTCCTTCTCGTAGCATAGCTTTCATCGAAATGAAAAGATTGCATATTCATCTCTTTGCATAACTTTCGAGTCAGTCAAAACACCATATTTTCCATTCCATTTTCCTTTTGAGTAACAACAGCCTTAAAAATCAAGCGCTAAACTAAAATTGATTAGACATTTTTACATTTTCTGGTAGCAAACCTACATTAGATTAGTTGTAGGGCTTTGGAATAGGTGTGAAAGATAAATTTATAAAGTTGCAAACAAACATAGAAACTTGTGTTAGGGAGCGGTGAAATCCAATTGCTACATTTGTCCTGGGAAGCCCTTCTCACACAAGGATCAAACCTGAGGTTGCATTAAGACTGGCAGAGTTACTCACCCTGCTTTGTTGGCCTTGGTCTAGAGATTGCGCATATTTTGGGGGTCGCTTGAAGGTATACCCACAATGATGAGTGGAATCCTTTCAAGTTTATTTCGGGCCAGATACCCTGCCCTTGCACATGGATCGGACTGTCGATTGTTTCCCCATGCATTACTATTGTAGTTGGTAACCTTAGTGGCTTATCTCTTTAGGGTCTTTACACAAGGTGACTATGGAGGGGCAAGTCTTCACAGTACCTGGAATCGACGTTGGCCAAACTCACTTGGGCTCCTTGGAGGGTATACCCACGATTATGTGTGGGAGCTTGCACCAAGGCGTAAGTCTATTAAGCAAGTCGTCAATGTAACTTTTCCACCCGCTCTATCTCAGACCCTTCTTACTTTGTTCTCGCGACGTTGGATTTCATCACCAACTAGTGTGCTCATTGTGAGAAGGTTTTTGTTTGCTTACTAGATTTTTAGCATGTGTTGTTTGTTCTCCCTAGCAGAATCTAGGTCGGATCTTTTTTTTTATGGCGTCAGTTCCCGGAATGACCAATGAAGGAACCCCTTTTCTAAGGGAAACCTTTGTTTTTTCTTCTTATGGAAATGTTGGTCCTCCTTACATCGCTACTTTAATCCTTCCAAGTCTCACAATTGGGTTACTGGTATGGTTGTTTTCCACTCCAATGATCTCAAATGTGGGTGCTACAGATGTAAGCACACCACCCACACATCAACCTCATGTCGACCTTTCTCCTTCTTCATCTGTCGGGTCTCCTTCCATTTCTCCTTCTTCGCCTAGTGAAAGCTCTAAAGCGAGTAACCAGGTTGATAAGAAAAAAAAGAAACGGAAAGAGAAGAAGAAGAATCAGAAAGGGACCAAGCCTCCAACTACATCAAATGTTGGATCCAAGCAACCAGCTACTGTTAATAGTATTGGGAGTGTTGATGAGGTCAACAAGATTAAAACAAAGAATCTAAAACCCAAATTCCCTTATAGTCTTTGTAAGGGTGACCACTTTCTGAGGGATTGCCCTGGTCTTCCCAAGGTATTAGAAATGTGGTCTTCCATGTCATCAATCCCCGCTGGACATGTTGGTGACACCCCATCAACTAGTGACGTTAAGGTTGGTAAGAAGAAGACAATTGTCAAGTTTCCTTGCATGTTATGCAAAGGTGATCATTATTCTCATCTTTGTCCTCGTATGGGCGAGGCTTCTTCTCTTTTGGAAAAGCTTCAACTTCCAACTGGTTATCATAAGATTTCCCCCAACCCATTGTTAGTTAATGGAATGGTCAATCTGGTTCCATCCCCAGTCAGTCCGGGTGATCAGGTGGTGAATCTAGTTTCATCCTCGGTTGAACCACTAACCAAAGTAGCTGATCCAGTTCCATCATCGATCAACCCCACTTTTCGTCTGAAAAGTGAAACCCAAGTGACTGATCCAGTCCCGTCATTTGTCAATCCCACCCTTCATCTAAAGAGTGCCAACATGGTCAATCCCACTCCTCCTCTGACGAGTGCCAAAGTGGTTGATCTCCCTTCATCGGTCAATCTGGTTGATCATGTAGTCAATCTGGTCACATCCTTAGTTGAACTAATTCACAAAGTGGTTGATTCGATCCCATCTTCGGTCGATCCCTCTCTCCCGTTAGAGAGTGCAACCCAAGTGGTCGATCATTTTCCACCTGTCAACCCCATTCTCCCCTTGGAGAATGAAACCCAAGTGATCAACTTGATGTTGTTATCGATCGATTCTACTCTCTCGCTAAAGAGTAAACCCATTTCTGCCCACGTTTTTCTCGTTGGTACAGAATCTACCATGTCGTGGGGCATTCCTCCTTCTCCTACGAAAACCCCTCCAAGTAATGAGGCCATCCTTTTTTATTGGGGTGTGCTAACTGGACCTCGTCTTCCCTCTCACACTCCTTTCAATATTACAGTACAGGTTTTTGGTCAGGACGTTCCTCATGCGTTGATAGATGAAGATTCGTCTGTTAGTATTTTGTCCTCTATTACTTGGAAAGCTTTGGGTTATCCTCAGCTTGTGTTGGTTACCCAGACTCTGTTTGTTTTTAACAAAAGAACTAGTCACCCTTTAGGGATCCACCCTCAGTTTCTCGTAGCTTTGGGAGGGAAAACTGTCTTTATTGATGTTATGGTAGTTCAGAACCCCTTGGATTTCAAGTGACTCCTTGGGAAATATTATGTCTATGCCATGAAATCTATTGTATCCACTCTTTTTTGTGTGATATCTTTCCCACATGATGGAATAATGGTAACTATTGATCAACTTTTGTTCGTTGGCCCTGGCTTGACCATCAACCCAATGATCTCCCTAAACAGGTCTTATATGCAGTCGGTCTCACCCCTGCCACAGGTCAATTATGTGGTGTTATCTCCCATGACTTCAACTTCAAATGACTTGGATCCGGTAGTTGACATGGTGATCTCTTCGGTAGGGCTATTGGAGCCTGATCTCCTTACCCATGTTGTGGCCCTCGACATGTGTTCCTTCCATACCATTCTTCTTGCATCCAGTGAAGATATCTTTGAAGCCATGACTGAGTTTTGTCCCTTGACATGGTGTCCTTCCAGAGAATTATCCTCTTGGAAGCCATGATCAATAAGAGTTAATGAGCATAGTTTCTCTTCTCTGTGGCAAGATCGTTAAAAAATGAAACAGAAGCTATGAGCATAGTTTTCCTCTCTGTAACAAGCTCATTAAAAAATGAAACAAAAATCTGGGGATTGAACCCGGAGCCTTGAGCATAGTTCTTTTATTTTGTCAAGCTCGTTAAAAAAATGAAACAATCACCTCTCCCGTCAAGTCGAGTCTCTCGCTAGATCTCGTAGATGTCGAGTCGAGTCTTTCATTAGGTCTCATATTTGAACCTTCATTTCATCCACCCTTATCCTTTTTCTCCATCTAGTACATAAATTGGTGACAACCTCAAAGTCGGTGAATGAATTGAAGCTTGGGAAGCATGTCTCCAGCCTTTGATGATCATTCTAGAGTTAAGCCACAAGCTTTTCAAGCTAGGGGCATACCGAGCTTAGTCTTTGTTCCTTCTCGTGCTTGTAAATACATGAGAATGTAACCGAGTATACTTTTATCACTTTTTTGGACTTGTAAAAGTTATACGAAAAAGGAACCCCCTAGAGTCTCCTTTAAGCTTTTTTCGGACTCTCTAAACATGAAAAGATTGTCGAGTGATCTTGCTTCCTTTCCCACTCGTTAAAAGGTTTGAAAGGGCATCTTTTGAGTGATAATTTATCTCATTTTCGGCCTCGTGAGATTAACATTATGAAAAAGGACAACCCTGGAATCGTCTTTAAGTTCTTTTCAGACTCTCTAAACATGAAAAATCACCGATTTTACCTTCTATGGACTCGTTAAAAGAATCATACATTGAAGGTCCCATATGGGACCGAACCCTTACTTCTTCCAGTTCGTTAAACAAAGGAAGAGAGACTTACTGAAGGTGATTTATATCGAGCATTTGTTACCCTCCTCGAGCTCGTTAAATCAAAAAGAGTTACTCGTCTATCTGGATGGGGGGGAAATTGAAAGAAGCAAGCCAAGCAGTTTTTGAAAACATTACCAGTAACTCTTATAGTCACCCTTAATCATGGCACTTTGTCTTTGTATGCATTTTAATCCACTAAACCTCTGCATTGAACCAATCCTTTGAGTTTTCTTACTCCTTTGGTTCACCCAACGAAATTCATCATATCCATTGCATCATCTTGTTTTGGTCCATGTCATGTTTTTTCTATTGTGCCTCAGTGTTCAAGGGAAGTATCTACCTCGAGAGTCAACCAGCACAAATTTTCTATTTCAATACCCGTTTCAGTCCATGTTCTTTTGATCCACCAATTACATCTCTGTGTTACTTTCGTGTCACTGTTGGGGGATACATCAAGGCCCTCCTTCGAAGAGTTTGTTCCTGTCAACTTCAGCACATTATTCGGGAACTAGACTTAGAAACTAGTTAGTACCTCGGGACTTGCATGCCTCAATGGCAGGCCTCCTCGCCTCCCACAGTGGGTTTACATCATTGACCTCTGATTGGATGATTCCACGGATGTTCGACTTCATCTCATCCATTCACATTCGTTGGAATCTACTAGAGTACCTTCGGAATCATTGACATCAATGGTGATTTCCCTCGCGCTTGTTAACGGTTTACCTCATTGACCGGTAATCAAGTGGTTTCTGCCATGTTCGACATCAAGACATCTATTCACATGGTTAGATTCATACTACATCGGGATCGGTAAGAACACCCTAGGTTGAGTCATCACTCTTATATGTACTTTGCCCAGGTTGCGATGGAGTTTCTTTTGAACATTGACACATATAATGTCACATAGATGCACTGTGTATTGGTCATGGCTATGTCTTATCGTTTCGTAGATCCACTGTGTATTCTTCATGGCTACGATCAGTTCAGGTCATAGGAGTATAGATCCACATTGTATCTTCAGTGGCTATACCTTTTTGTCAATATAATTATGGATCCACGGTGCATTTTATGGTGGCCATAACTTGAAAGTATTTATCACTCAAGCATAGGTATGCCTGCCTTGGGTTTGAAACATGTCATAATATTTGTTCGATGGTTGTGTGTATCTTCTTCTAGGTTCTCTGATTCCATACCCTTACCTGAAAAAGTCTACAAATTACTTCAGTCATCAATTCTCGTCTTCAAACTTCGCACTTTGGGGGGCAATTTGTTACACATCGAAATCACTCACTTCAATGATGACCTATTGTCATCATGTCAAGTGTCGCATTTTGGCCGCAAGTGTTGCAAATATCATACTTTCATCTTGCATATGTCATGTCTCGGACGACATTATCAAGAACACTTAAAAGACACCTCAAAAGACTGGTTTTGAAGAGGATAAATCATTTGACAAAGAGTACAAGTCTTTTGCCATGAAAAAAACCACTCAAAAATCAATTTTGGAAGGCAGCACTCCCCTATACACAGTCAGGGAGTGCTAGCGCTCCCTAGCCTCCTTTGGGGGAGCGTTGTGGCACTTTCTGACCCCTTCTGGGGGAGCGCTAGGCTTTTCTAAGAGAATTTTGGGCAGCACTCCCATACCCATTGTCATGGAGTGCTAGCGCTCCCTACCCTTCTTTGGGGCTGTTGCAATGCTCTATGCACCCTTTTGGGGGAGCGTTGGCATGTTTGAGGGAATCTTTGATTGTTGAGGAAAATCAGGGAAAAATCCCCCTCATCTCTGGAGTTATTTGGATTTGAATCTGAGGTCAAGGTTGGATCTTAGGGAGGATCCACAACTGATGGAGAAAGATCCTCAACCTATCCCAATAATCTCTAAGGTGGTTGGGCCTCTCCAAGCTTATAGAAGGAGGCCTTCTCATGGTGTAAAGGGCATATGGAGTTTAGAGGCATCAAACTTATGATCTCATAAGGAAGATATCGGTTAAGTTACAGGGATTTTGTTGGTGGATCATTTGAGCAAAGGTTCTGGACAAAGAGAGCTTGGTGAAGTTGTTGCATATACATCTATGGTTGTAAGCAGTTTCCTTTGTTTTCATTAATATAAATATGTGCTTGGCATGTTTCCTTTAACTTTGTGTATGTTTCATGAACTTGTTTCTTTTGATAGATCTATTATGACGCTAATCATGGTAGAGTAGGAAGTATGTTTCGTTGTTGTTGCTCATTGTATTTCAGGACCTTCTGAAGAACTTAGAGATCAAGATCAGCCTAGATCAAGCAATGAAAAACGTCGATAAAGGTATTTACCTTTCTTTCTTCTTCTTCCTTGAATAGTTTAGCTTCATGAAAAGGAATTTCAGTGTAACATTAGCACCTTTGTTTCTTGGTTATAGGGGTCTAGAATCCAAGAGGAAATCCACTTGTTTGAAGGGGGATTATCCTGTAACACTTGTAAATGTATATTGTAATTTCATTGTAAATCTGGATCGTTCATTATAAGGTCGCAAATCTAACAATAGAAGTTATGTTAGGGCTTTTTTCCCTAGAAGGCAACCCTCTTTTATAAGGGAAATGTATTGCGGCTACGTATCATTGTGAATATTGTATTCTAAGTGAGGAGACTGTGAGATAAAGAAGAGAAAGTTACAGCGGGTGTGTTGTAGGTTGTATCCCTTCATTTGTTGGATACTAATAAAGGAAGGGCCTAGCAATTTCTCTGGTGGATGTAGCCCACACTGGGTGAACCACTTATATCTGTGTCTCTATTGTATTGTGTATCCTCTATGTTTTATTTCCGCATTTGTTTTATTTTATTGCTCCACGATCCTGTTTTTTCTAACAATTAGTATCATAGAAAAAGGTAACTCGCAGGAAAAGAGGGTTCCTAGTTCGAGTGCGAGCAATGCCAGAAGATGGAAAGTTTAGGGTCGAGAAATTTAATGGCCAAAAATACAAGTTATGGAAGATGCATATGGAGGATTATTTATATCAGAAGGATCTATTCCTACCATTGGGTGGAATAGCAAAGAAGTCGACGGCCATGAAGGAGCCTGAATACCTTTTTCTCTAATTACCTTCGTTGTGGAGCTTGATTACCTTTTTCTCTACTTACCTTCGTTTTGGACGCTGATTACCTTTTGCTCTAATTACCTTCGTTGTGAGGCCTGATTACTTTTTTCTCTAATTACCTTCATTGTGGAGCCTGATTACCTTCTTGATTCATAGGTCTTTGTTTTCAACCGTGTTTATACCCCATGAAGACTTTACACCCGGGAAAGATTGTACACTCCTCCACGTGGGGGAGTGCAGAGGGGGTTATCACCTCTACGGGGTCCGGGGGAAAGCGGGCCCCTGGCAGAGGTTCAGGAGCGAAGACCCAAAAGGAAAAATTGCCTTGTAAATGTATATTGTAATTTCATTGTACATCTAGACCGTTCATTATAAGGTCACAAATCTGAAGGTAGAAGTTATGTTAGGGTTTTTTTCCCTAAAAGGCAACCCTCTTTTATGAGGGAAATGTATTGCGGTTATGTATCATTGTGAGTATTGTTTTCTGAGTGAGGAGACTATGAGAAAAAGAAGAGGAAGTTACAGCGGGTATGTTGTAGGTTGTATCCCTTCATTTGTTGAATAATAATAAAGGAAGGACCTAGCAATTTCTCTAGTGGACGTAGCCCACCCTGGGTGAACCACGTATATCTGTGTCTCTATTGTATTGTGTATCTTCTGTGTTTTATTTCCGTATGTGTTTTATTTTATTGCTTTGCGATCATGTTTTTTCAAACAACTGGTATTAGAGCAAAAGGTAATTTGCAGGAAAAGATGGTTCCTGGTTCGAGTGGGAGCAATGGTGGAAGATGGAAAGTTTAGGGTCAAAAAATTTAACGGCCAAAACTTCCAGTTATGGAAGATGCAGATGGAGAATTAAATATATCAGAAGGATATATTCCTACCATTAGGTGGAATAGAAAATAAGTCGACAGCCATGAAGGATGAAGAATGGGAGGTTATCGACAGAAAGGCACTAGAAACGATACAATTGAGCCTCGCAGCGTCGGTGTCTTTCAATATTTTGAAAGAAAAGACAATGAAAGATCTGATGGATGCATTAGATAAATTGTATGAAAATCCCTCGGCGTCCAATAAGGTATTTCTAATGAAGAGATTATTTAATATGAAGATGTTATAAGGTGGGCATGTTGCAGATCATTTAAATGAATTTAATATGGTTACTAATCAACTAAGTTCTGTAAAAGTGGACTTTGATGATGAGGTCAGGGCTCTTCTAATCTTGTGCTCATTGCCAGAAAGATGGAATGGCTTGGTCATTGTTGTAAGTAACTCTATCTCTGGTTCAAATACTTTAAAATTTGATGATGTTGTTGGACTTATCCTTAGTGAGGAAATGCGACGAAAAAGCACAGGTGAGACATCAGGTAATGTGTTAAACATAGAGAATAGGGGAAGACAGAAGGATAGAGGAAAGGGCTCAAGGAACTGCGGGAATTCTAAGGGAAGATCCAAATCCAGATTTGGAAAGATAGAGTACTGGAATTGTGGGAAGAAAGGACATATAAAGAAAGACTGTAGAGCTTTAAAGAAACAAAGAGATGGACAACAGGAGAAAAATCAGGAAGCAAATGTAACAGGTGATGTGTTACAAGATGCTTTGATTCTTTCTATAGATTATATTTATGAGTTTTGGGTAGTATATTCAGGGGTTTCATTTCATGCCACACCCCATAAGAAACATTTTCTAGATTATGTTCAAGGTGATTTTGGACAGGTTCATTTGTGTGATGATGCACCATGAAAAATTGTTTGAATGGGAAAGGTAAAAATAAAGTAAAGCAATGGAAACCAATGGTTGTTGAAAGAGGTAAGACATGTTCCAGATCTAAGGAAAATTCTAATTCCAACAGGGCAGTTGGCAAGTGAAGGTTGTATATCCATATTTACAGAGAAGGTGTGGAAGGTCACCAAAGGATCATTGGTGATAGCAAAAGGAGAGAAGGTACGTACATTGTATTTATGTACTGTTAATACTGACTCTTCTATCTCTTTAACTTCTACAGGAGTGGATACAACACTGTGGCATCATAGGCTTGGACACATGAGTGAGAAGGGGATGCAGATACTTCACAAAAGAAATTTGTTTCCAGATCTTAAACAAATTGATTTGGATTTCTGTGAGCATTGTGTTTATGGAAAACGGAAGTGTAACACCATGTTTCCTCTAGTTTGTAAATATAACTATATTGACCAAGAGACTATGGAAAACTCAATATGTGTGAATGTTTGATTTGATGGACCTTTGTATAAAAGGTCAATGAATGTAAATTATGTTATTTACTAGAAAATGGATAAGTGTTGCATGACTGCTGGAAGGGGGTTGTGATAAGAGAGGCCATGAATGCTATGAAAGAGATGGTGAAGGGGAACAGGAGTGGTTGCGTTAACCTCCACCAGACCAGTACTTTGCTGGAATCAATAGCTTAGGATCAGAACAACCCTATGACCTAGGAATGAATTACAGTCAGGTTGGTAGGTGGGAAGACCTCCTCAAGAGTTAATGAGGGATGGGGTAGATCGCCCATATGTGAGGCTTCCAGACCTGACCACAGACTGGGAATTCGGGCCACACACAATCTTGCTAAATAAGGTAAGAAAGGAAGGTGTGGTGGGAAGAGGAAGACCTGCGAAGAGTTCAGAGATGATAGACTAAACTCTTGGGTTCGAGGAAGAACTGTGAAAAAGAGTGTGTTCTGGTCGCAAGAAATAGAGACTGACTAAGGAGAAGGAGAGTAACCTTCGTCCCTATATATGAATGAGTCAGGAGAAGGAAAGTAACCTTTGTCCCTATCTAGTTATGTGTTGGGAGAAGGAGAGTAACCTTCGTTCCTAACTTTCATTGAGCCAGAAGAAAAGATTCAATCTCAAAGCATCGTGGTCTAGCTCGGGGGTGGCCAGTGGTAAATCCATTAGGGGTGACTGAGCCTATGGTTGGGTGGAAACGAGCACCCCTTTCAGCAGTTGCATCACGTCTTTTGGTTCTGATAAGTGTTTTCATACTTTGTGTATTGAACTGAAATAATGGATGAATGCATGGGTTTATATATATGTGTATCTATAAATGGTTTCTGTGTGGAATGGTCATGATATGTGTTAGAATTTACCTCCTTGTGGACTTATGCTTCTGATTGACCATCTGTATGCCCCAGTTTAGCCTTCAAGACGTCTTGGGACATAAACCTATAGGGAGGCTGGGATAGGAAGCATTGCATCAATCTGACTCTTTCGGTCTGGAGAGGATATCTCCTTCAAACTCTTTGTTGCACAACCGAGACACCATGCCCAAGTCCTTAGCAAGTTCATGATGAGGAAGATGTGTTTAACTCATGAGAGTTTAGAAGGGCCCGTATGACTAACACCCAGGAACCCTGCACTAAGCCTAAGGGAGCTAAGTCCCTCTGGTTTCAGAAGTTCAGAAGTTCGGGACTTCGGAGTATTGTCGGCCCAAATAGTCACAAATAGGTTGAAGGTGACCGAGAGTCATAGTTACCTAGAAGGTTGACTGGAATTGCACATAAGGACTTTTTCCATTTTCCCATGCAGAATTTTAATCCCTTTTTACAAATCCCAGAGCTAAAAATACATTTTTTTCCACATATACGGACCTTGCCTACTATACAACATTCATATACGCCGGTTGCACCACTACAACCCGTGTACATCTGGAAATGTGCCCAAAATTGAAAAATGGTGTTGGCTTTCCATGTCATGACAAGAGATCAATGATCCTTGGCCTTCCATATATTGGAAATGTTCTGACTCGGCCCTTCAGTTCCACTTGAAGGCTATAGATGGGCCAATTCTGAGGTATGTAAAAGAGGAGAAAGAATTCAACTTTGAGAGAAAAGTTACTCTGGAGGAATTATTCACTTCACATTAAGTCTACATCCCTTTATCCTTTAAGTCTGAACACATTGTTCATCCCCCAAGCTCTTCCCTTATTGAGTCAGAACTCCATTTTTTCTCTTATATGAGCTTGCCTTTGGTGGAGGATTGAAGTGGTGGAGGCCCAGCTGGAAGGAACTTGGTTTCTCGGTTCCGAACTGTGCCGACACGGAAGTCTGTAACTTATTCACTTCTGTTGATTACATCTTAATAGAAATACTCTTTTCTCGTCCAATTGATATCTTGCAAATATTTGAATTATTATTCCATGGGAATATTTGTTATGAATGTTAATGGATTATGCTATTGAATGTGTTGACATCATATATAATCACCATATCCTTGCGTTGATTGGTTGTTGAGGACTTGTTGCGGGTATATTTCTTTGGGTCAAGTGCTCAACGATGGACTTCATCGAACGTCCAGACGAGGTAGGCCTTTCATCTTGTCTTGCTAGCACATTGGTTTATATAGCATACTTGAGAATATAGTTGATTTTTGCAGTCATTTTCGTCTGTTGTGGTTTGCCCCTAGCCATAGAGAGATTTTCCTTGTAACATCGTCTATATGCCCCAGTTTAGCCTTCGAGACATCTTGGGACGTAAACTTGTAGAGAGCTTGGGATAGGAACCATTGCATCAATCTGACTCTGTCGGTCTGGAGAGGATATCTCCTTCTGACTCTTTGTTGCACAATCGGGACACCATGCCCAAGTCCTTAGCAAGTTCATGATGAGGAAGATGTGTTTAACTCATGAGAGTTTAGAAGGGCCCATGTGACCAACACCCAGGAACCTTGCGCTAAGCCTAAGGGAGCTAAGTCCCTCTGGTTTCGGAACTTCGTAAGTCTAGGACTTCGGAGTTTTGTCGGCCCAAATAGTCATAAATAGGCCGAAGGTGATCGAGAGTCACGGTTACCTATAAGGTCGACCGATGTTGAATGGTTTCCCTAATGGTTAGGTGAACCTATCTCACCATCTAAATCGAGATCCAAATCCCCATCACGAAGTAACGTGAGCCACCAATCGGGAATACTTGGAGGTCCCCTCATTCGTTGGATCTACAACGAGAAAACTTCGATGAAGTTCTACTTCGGGAGAATAGAGATGCTATAGCATCAAATTCCCTGAACGTCGAAGTTGCGAAGTAAAGGAAAGTCATACATTTGGAGAATATCATTAGGAGCCCCACCTAATGTCTGATCATCCAAGAGGAGGGACCTGCACATGGTACTTCGACAAAGTCCTGCTTCAGAAGAATGGAGTGGCAGTGAAGTTAAGACTCCCAAAGGTTAGAGCCGCGAAGTGACCAGGACCGTTGATTTGGGGATCCTTCGAGTTCTCTCCTAGTAGTATGATCTACGATGAGATCAGCCCGGCATTGACCGCTTCAGGAGAATGAAGTGGTAGTGAAGCCAAAAATCCCGAAGGCCGGAGTTACGAAGTAGCATAGACCGTGGATCTAAGGATCCCTTGGGACCCCTCTCAACCATCGATATACGAGGGACGCGTGGCACTAGATCCTTTAGTTGAGAGACTTGGTACTCCGGGGGAATTGAGGTGTGGTGTGTCTATAAGCTCTAAAGCCCAAAGTAACGAGAGCCATTGATCCAAGGGCACTTCGAGACTTATCTTGACCGTCAGATCTAGGTTGTGGTCATCCTGACGTTGACCAACTTCCGGAGAAAAGAGGATTATGCATCACAAAACCCCCAAATGCCAAAGTTACGAAGTAACGGAGGCCGTTGATCGAAGGGTTACGTGTACGTACCTTGGCCGCGAGACTGGAGGGCATGAAAGATGATATGTCTGGAGTGACGTGGTGCAATGACGGCATCCATGGTGACATGGAACCAAGTTTGATGTGCCACATGTCACCTAGATTCGTGCGTATCACATACCATATAAACCCATTGGAACGTGACACATGTCATCCATGATGAGAGCATGTGTCTCCCCTGACCCTTCTATGTGTCGGCCCCTAGTACATGCCCACCTAGCCAAAGTGGTTGGTGAATTGATCGGAAGCTCGGAGTAACGAAGAGGATCTCAACCGTCCGTAGTTTGGTGTTGCGTGGCGGGCGATATGTCACTTCAAAGGATAGCCACTTCGGAGAAAAGTAAAACAAGAACTCTCGAAGGCCCGGAGGCCAGATTTCACTTGAGTTGTCGATCTCAGAGAATAGTTCAAAAGATCTATCACTCCAGAGGAAGGCTCGTTGTGAGAAGTCGAGAACTCCTGAAAGTCGAAGCGTCAGAGTTCATCGTAACCATTGGTAGTGGAGGACGTGTGTTAGGAGATCTGACACTCTGGAAGGATTGCCCTTCGGAGGTTTATGTTTGTGAGTACTTTCGAATTTGTCAAAGCGCAGAGTCCCGAAGTAAGCGTGGAGCATTGATCTGGAAAGAAAACGGGGACTGCTGATTTCTGTAAGCATAACTGAAATTCGTCGATTCGGCAGTTCGAGATATTTATGGTGTCGTAGATTGAAAATATTCGGAGCCCGAAGCCCCAAAATAAGCACCTGTTGTCTTGGCGTCTGGTCATAGCCCTCAATCGTATGCGATTTTAGCAGGAGGGAAGAGCCTAGGTCGGGAATTCAAATCGAAAGGTCGAACGTTGAATTCCCCATTATCCTGTGAGTTAGCCGAGGATCAAGTCCAGTCGTTGGATTGGTTGGTGGATGTATTTCTGCCATAAATTTAGGAACGCTGGAAGCTCTGGGATATTAGAGACCTTGGGGAGAAGCATATTGAGTCGGATCCACGTGGAAGCCCCGTGGCCCCAACCAATGAACACCCGAGAAACTTGGGAGAGGTATATCTATCATCTCTTAGCTCGGTTTTGAGCATGGAGACCATGGTTGGAAAGCTCTAGATGATCAGAATGGGATAGAGACCTCGGATGGAGGATTTGATTACTTAAGAAGAACAAAATTTTGATGCCCCACCATGGTTGTGTTACAAATTGGTATCAGAGCATGGTTACAACATTTGACCTGCTAGGGCTCATGGACGAGTCACTTAAAAACCATGTTTAAAGAAATTTTAAGGGTGACACCCTACCTCACCTCTTTGCTAAAGAGTTAGGTTAAACGTTTATTGAAGAAAATAATGAAAACTTTCTACTCTGTGTGTATTTTTTAAATATGAACTGTGTGTTGTTCATGAACTGATAAACGGTTAGCTAACAACAAGTGTTTTGCCAGCACTCAAGCAGTTAGTAAATCGCAAGAAACTACAAGCATAAATCATGGTGACGTGCCATGAAGTGGGGGATGGCTCCCACAATAGAGACGAAGAATCTGACGAGAGGAGGGCGGTGGAGACCCCTCTGGATCTGGCTGAAACTTTAAGGAGCCTCATGGTCGAATTATAGAGTTGCAAGGTTGACAACGAGAGATTGATAAAGGAGCAAGAAAAACAAACGGATATTAATGCAGTCTTGTTGCAGAGCTTATCCAATATACAAAGGCAGTTGCAGCATGGACCTACAACCAGTCAGGTGGACAGATGACATATGAAGAGAAATCAAAGTCCACCTGAGATACAAACACATGGTCCCATAAGTGGCCACACTAGGAGGATTACCTCGAGGAAGGCCCAACCTGGAGGCAGGGGACACTCATCGGGAGAGTCCTCTAGAGAGGAAACTAGCAACTGTGAGGGATCTTCTAGTGGAAAAACTAGCTCACATTCTCAAAGGAAAGGAAAGAAGTGAAAGCATTCCAAAAGTCATGATCCTAAAGAATTCAAGAAAGCCAAACCACCCTCTTTTGATGGAGAGATTGAAAAAGGAGGAGAGGTTGAAGCTTGGCTGCTTGGTTTAAAGAAGTACTTCAGAGTCCATGACTACTTTGAAAAATCGAAGGCTCGAATAACCATCTTCAACCTGGAAGGAAAGTCTTCGATTTGGTGGGAAGACCTTAGGAATGCGAAAGGAATCCATGAGAAGGACTTGTCATGGAAACAGTTTAAGAAACACTTCAAGAAGAAGGGGTTTAAATTCTCAAGATCTAAGAACTATAGGAAGGGTTCTAGGATGAGCCTTCCTACCAAAAGTGTGTATCAATAGAATTTCCCCTCCCAAAGTGGAAATAAACCTTTTGGATCAACCCCGGGAAATATTGATAACCCAAAGAGAGAACACCTGAAATGTTGGGTTTACAGAGAAGAACATATGTTGAGGGATTGCCCACACAAACAACAAAACAGTGGGAGAGTCTACAACATCCAAGAAGCTACCAAAGTCAATGATGTGGTTAGGAGCATGCCACAAATTTATGCACCCATGGATAATAAACAAGTTGACCACGAAGCTTCCGTGGTGGAGATGGAAGGTATGATTGCAAACCATTTGGTTTCTATTTTAATTGACCTTGGTTCTAATTTGAGTTATGTGTCCCCTTAGACTGTTGATAAGTGTAAACTGCAACCAGTTAGACATGTTAAGCCATGATTGGTACAACTAGCCACTGGCACCAAAAGAAAAGTAGCAGAGGTCATACTAGCTTGCCAATTCATTATGGATGGATTGCCCACCCAAGCGACCCTTAACATACTTCCCCTGGGATCTTATGACCTGTTGATTGGTATGGACTAGTTAGCCACTTATAAAACCAGTTTGGACTGTTACAATAAGACCTTAGAGTGTGAAAATGAAGAAGGGAGAAAAATAACCCTCCATGGGATTCAAAAGCCTGTTTCAGTGAGACGAATAACAACCCTTCAAATGAAAAAGTATTGCAGAAAGGGATGTTCCCTATATGCAATACAGGTGTTTGAATCTGTTGAGGATGGCAAACCAAACCTAGAGGACCACCCCATATTAAGAGAGTATAAAGACATGTTTCCAGAAGAGGTATCGGATCTACCTCCGAGAAGAGACATTGACTTCTCGATAGAAATTGCACAAGGAGCAGTGACAGTGTCTAGAACGCCCTATAGGATGAGTACACCAGAGCTAATTGAGCTCAAGCTACAACTAAAGGAGATGATGAACAAAGGCTACATCCGACCCAGTGTGTCCATGGGGAGCAATAGCCTTGTTTGTGAAAAAGAAATATGGCACACTCCGACTCTGCATAGACTATAGACAACTCAACAAGACAACCATAAAGAACAAGTATCCCTTACCAAGAATCAATGACTTGTTCGACAATTTAGGGGGTGCTTCCATTTTCTCAAAGATTAACTTAAGGTCTGGATACCATCAAGTCTAAATCAAGGATGAAGACATCCACAAAACAACCTTCAGGACCATATATGGTCACTATGAATTTGTGGTGGTGCCATTTGGATTAACCAATGCCCCTGCCACTTTTATGTGATTGATGAATAATGTACTCAACAAATTCCTAGACAAATTTGTATTGGTTTTCATTGATGATATCCTAATATACTCCAAGAATAGGGAGCAGCATGAAGAACATCTTAGACTTGTACTTCAAGTACTAAGAGAGCATCATCTCTACGCTAAGTTTAGCAAGTGTGACTTTTTCCAGAAGCAAGTCCATTACTTAGGCCATGTTATTTCTAAAGAAGGAGTGGCAATAGACCCTGACAAGATCAGGTATATTATGGAATGGCCTACCCCAAAGGATGTATCTGATATGAGATCATTTATGGGATTAGCAGGATACTATAGAAGGTTTATAAAATTATTTTCCAAGATTGGTTGTCCAATCACTACCCTTCAAAAAAAGGGGTTAAGTTCACTTGGACATCAAAATGCGAAGAAAGATTTTAGGAACTAAAATACCTTCTAACCCATACACCCCTGTTGAAGATTGCAGACCCTGAGATCGACTTCCTCGTATGTACAGATGCATGTAAGGAAGGACTCGGAGGAGTCCTTATGCAAAAAGGGCATGTAATTTGCTACGAATCCAGAAAATTGAATGAGCATGAAATCAATTATGTGACCCATGATATAGAGTTGGCCACCATAGTGCATGCTTTAAAAATGTGGAGGCATTACCTCCTGGGTAGGAGATTTGTACTTATGACAGACCATTGTGGTTTGAGGCACATGTTTGATCAACCAAAGGTCAATGCTAGACAAGCTAGGTGGATGGCTCTCCTTAGTGAGTTTGATTTCAAAATCAAACACATCAAAGGAAAAGAAAATAGGGTGGTCGATGCCCTTAGCAAAAGTGTGAAAACGATTCACCTAGCAACGATAAGCACCTATAAAACGAATGTCAGGGAAAGAGTCAGGAATGCACAAGAAACAGATGCATTCTTCAAGATCGTGACCTCATACCTAGGGCAAGAGCCTATAGGGATAAAGTATGAAGGCTATCAAATGCTCGATGAAGGCATATTGACTTATAGAAACATATTGTATATCCCAAGTTGTGACGACTTGAAGAGGTTCATAATGGACAAACTGCACAATAGACCATATATTGGTCATCCAGGTTATCGGAAAATGATCACGGCCACTAGGAAACAATTCTATTGGCCTGGATTGAAAAAAGGACATAGCTGACTCTCTAGCTAAGTGTCTAGAATGCCAACAAGTTAAGGCAGAACATCGGCACCCAACAGCGTTGTTACAACCTCTACCAATTCCAGAATGGAAATGGGAAACCATCTCCCTGGATTTCATCACCGGATTACCAAAATCGGCCAAGCAGAATGATGCCATCATGGTAGTTGTTGACAAATTGAATAAGTTTGCTCACTTCGTCCCTGTCAAGTCAACTTGTAAGGCAATAGATATTGCCAACATCTTCATGGAGGAGATATTCAGATTGCATGGCATGCCTAGGGAGATTGTATCTGATAGAGACACAAAATTTACTTCAAACTTTTGGAAGTCTTTAATGGCTGGTTTTGAGACTAAATTGTTGTTTAGCATAGTCTATCACCCTCAAACCGATGGACAGACAGAAAGAGTAAACCAGATATTAGAAGACATGTTAAGGATGCATGTAATGCATCAACCTAAGAAGTGGGAAGACTACTTGCCATTGGTAGAATTTGCCTACAACAACGGTTATCAAGAGTCACTGAAGATGAGCCCTTTTGAATCCCTCTATGGTAGATAGTGAAAGATTCCAATCA
>ML832425.1:0-27606 GCA_009831015.1 Picea engelmannii | reverse complement strand
GCCTCGCAGCGTCGGTGTCTTTCAATATTTTGAAAGAAAAGACAATGAAAGATCTGATGGATGCATTAGATAAATTGTATGAAAATCCCTCGGCGTCCAATAAGGTATTTCTAATGAAGAGATTATTTAATATGAAGATGTTAGAAGGTGGGTGTGTTGCAGATCATTTAAATGAATTTAATATGGTTACTAATCAACTAAGTTCTGTAAAAGTGGACTTTGATGATGAGGTTAGGGCTCTTCTAATCTTGTGCTCATTGCTAGAAAGATGGAATGGCTTGGTCATTGTTGTAAGTAACTCTGTCTCTGGTTCAAATACTTTAAAATTCGATGATGTTGTTGGACTTATCCTTAGTGAGGAAATGTGACGGAAAAGCACAGGTGAGACATCAGGTAATGTGCTAAACATAGAGAACAGGGGAAGACAGAAGGATAGAGGAAAGGGCTCAAGGAACTACAGGAATTCTAAGGGAAGATCCAAATCCAAATTTGGAAAGATAGAGTACTGGAATTGTGGGAAGAAAGGACATATGAAGAAATATTGTAGAGCTCTGAAGAAACAAAGAGATGGACAACATGAGAAAAATCAGGAAGCAAATGTAACAGGTGATGTGTTACAAGATGCTTTAATTCTTTCTGTAGATAATATTTATGAGTCTTGGGTAGTATATTCAGGGGTTTCATTTCATGCCACACCCCATAAGAAACATTTTCTAGATTATGTTCAAGGTGATTTTGGACAGGTTCATTTGCGTGATGATGCACCATGAAAAATTGTTCGAATGGGAAAGGTAAAAATAAAGCAAAGCAATGTAAACCAATGGTTGTTGAAAGAGGTAAGATATGTTCCAGATCTAAGGAAAAATCTAATTCCAACAGGGCAGTTGGCAAGTGAAGGTTGTATATCCATATTTACAGAGAAGGCATGGAAGGTCACCAAAGGATCATTGGTGATAGCAAAAGGAGAGAAGGTAGGTGTTACACGTCAATATTACTCAATTGGATAAGTGTTGCATGTTCCTCTCAACTGTCGTAAGTGTCGCATGTTCCTTACAACTGTCGCAAGTGTCGCATGTTGTTCACAAGTGTCGCAAACATCAAACAAAGCATACTGCCATGATGATGACACTAAGGAGGCACTTAGAATACCTCAAACACTTGATTTGGAGGAGGGAGAATGATTAATTGAAGTCAAGAAACTCTTGCCACCTGAAAGGAGCTCTAAAACCAGGGTTTTGAAGGAGAGCGCTCCTCTACATCAGCCTTAGGAGCGCTGGCGCTCCCCTATAAGGGCTTAGGGAGCGTTATAACAACCAACTGCCCCTCTGAAGGAGCGCTATCTATCCTTGGAGCGTTGGCGCTCCCCTTGAGCCTCCTAGGGAGCGTTATAGCGCCCTGATGCCCCTTTTGAGGGAGTGTTGTCTAATCTAGGCAGTGGTTGGCCCGTTGAGGAGAATAAGGGGAGGATATTTCAAGTTTGGAAGGCAGTTGCATTCGAATTCTTGGGTCAATCAGAAGATCCCTGATCTAAGGAGGGAATTCCTCAACCTACCCTAAAGATACCTCAAGAGGTTAAGCCTCTCTTGACCTATATAAGCAGGCTCTATAATGGTGAAAAGGGGGAAGAATTGTTAGCATGAAACTTATGATCTCATAGGAAACACACATTCAACTAAAGGAGAAGTGATCAGTGAAGCTACTATCATCCAGGTCGTGGATCTTTAGAGCAAGGATTAGACAAAGGGGACTTGATGAAGCTGTTGCATTCGCATCTACGATTGTAAGTATTGTTGTCGTTATTCTCATTAATATGACATGCTGGGCCTGTTTCTTTCTAGTTTGTGTCTGATCTTACATGAACTTATCGTTTATAGATAGATCTGTTTTCAAGCTAATATCAATAGAATAGGAAGTGGTCGTACTTTGTTTGTCTACAGGGCTCGTCGAGGAGCGAAATATTGGAGCTCAACTCGGAGTGTGCAGGGACAAACATCGATAAAAAGGTACTTATGTTCTCCTTCCTTCTCATGCATTAGTTTGTATAGATTTGAAAGGAAGTCAGTGTCCATGTTAAGCACTTTCTGGCTTAGAGTTTAGGGTCTAGCTCTTCGAGGCAATCTACCTGTCTGCAAGGAGATTTTCCTACAACATAACCTGGCGACTCCACTGGGGAGTCCTCAAATCGAAACCTTTTGTTTTGATTTCTCCTCATAGACCTTTTCTTACCTCTTGATTGTTCTCAGACTTGGTTCACCCCTTTTTAATTGGTTTCATGAGCTGATTGACTCCCTACCTCATCACACTCAGCTTGATTGACGAGATTGGACTGCAATTTTTGGATTTTTTTACATTTTAGGAGCTTTTTGAACCTGGTGCCCCTGTACCTATGTTAATAGAGCACCAGCGCTCCCTGAGTGCCTTACACAAAGCGCTATAACGCTCCTTGCCCTTGACAACAGAGCACCAGCCCTCTTTTGGCCAACAAACTTTCTCTAATTGCTCTTTTCAGGGTTTTACCTCTGTGTTTCACTTGCTGAGTCTTCCTGTGAGTCAATGCTTCTTCCTTTGCAATTTTGACATCTTTCTTTTTGAAGAACAAACATCTTGCTATGAAGATTTTGTGGCTTTCTTCATTCTTATTTGAGTTTTTCTACTGTTTGGAGTTTTGAAACCCATGCATTGTCTTTCTCTCCTTTTCGACTGAGCGAGAAACTCTGGTGAAGGACATCAGAAGTCTACGGATCTTTTCATTTCATCTTAGCTAAGGTCATTGTTCTTCGACATTTCTTTTGGTGTGAAGTTCTTGATTTCTCTTTGATTGTTTCTTTTCTTTCGCTTCTTGTTTTGATCACAACGAGAGGGTGTATTGTTTGTATGAAACCTGCTTGTGTTGGTCTGATTTTCATTGCTTAAAAAATCTAATTAGCAAGATGAGCATTGTTTTGAATGAATCATTATTCACATACAAACAATAAAGAGACATCTTCATGATTGATTTTGCATATTCGAAGGTATTTCGAAAGTCTTAGCACCACATCAGAATTTGATTGAAGAAAATTTGTTTGAGGACATTCCTTATCAGTGCTTGTTAGTGAAAATAACTCTCTCTCTCTCCCTTAGATAGATGTTCATCGAAAAGAAATGATTGCTTATCATCTTTGATGCATTTTTTGGGACTGAGTCAAAATTCCATCCGTTTCACTTCCATACACCCCTTTTGAGTAAAGAACAACTATAAAATGAACGCTAATTAAAAATCATTTAGAACATTTTCTTTTCTAGGATCCTCCACCAATAGTAGACTAGGCTTAGTACTTTGGATTAGGCTGTGAGCATAAATCTCCAAAGTTTCCAAAACAAACATTAGCATCCTGAGTTAGGGAGAGTCAAATCCAATTGTCGTATAAGTCTGCCTGGGATCCCCCTCTCACACAGGGGTTACGCACGAGGTCGCATTCGGGAGAGCTACAGAGATTATCCCTCCATGGTTTGACTGATTGTAGTGGTCAGATCGTATTATGGGGATCGCTTAAAGGTAAATCCACAATTACTGCGTGGAAGCCTTTTTAGTTGATTTCGGGCTCGATACCCTGCCCGTACGTTCGGATCAGACTGTCGACTGTACCCGCCCAGGGGCTGACTGCGAATTGGTAACCTTAGTGGCCATAATCTTTAGGGTCTTACACAAGGTGACGGTAAAGGAAGTCTCACTGTACCTGAAGCAGACATTGGTCAAACTCACTCGGGCTCCTTGGAGGGTAAATCCACAATTACTGCGTGGAAGCTTGCACTAAGGCGTAAGTCCGTTAAGCAGGTTTCCATTGTAACTGTTCCACCATATCCTCGCCCCTTCTTGACTTGATCACGCGACGTTGGATTTCATCACCAACTAGTACGGTCATCGAGAGAAGGCCATGTTTGCTTGGTTGTGATTCTTAGATTCTATTAGCGTATGTTGTTTCTTTTCGGTAGTTGGCCATAGATCTTTTTCGCCGACTCTTTTTCGCCAACATTGACCCTCCACGCTGTTCGCAGAGGCTACAGGGAATTCCTCCAGAAAATATGGAAGGGAACACCCCTTTACCCCCCCCATTCTATGGAGGAATCTCCTCAACAGAGTGAGGTTCAAGACACTACAACTTCCCAAGAAGAAGTTCCCACTCCTTTAGAGAATTTTTGAATTGTTTCAGAGTCTTCGGAAGATTTCCACATTCCAGAGGGATACGAGCGACGTGTTCTCCAACTCAATTCAGTTGGTGAATTTGTCGTTGTCAATCCTTCTGACATTCCAACTGGGTCTCGTTCAAACCCTTTAGCTGATGACCCCTTTTGGACCACAGACATTGTTCGAAGTCCACCACGCATGGTGCGGGACCTTCATGGTGCGGGACCTTTATGGAGCGGGAGTAGGTGTCGATGCACCTATCTCCTACACCGTACCTTTAAACCATTTTACCGGTACTACCATTTTTACGGCCACACCGTCCGTTGTTCTGAACACATCGTCTGCTAGCCCAAGGTCTACTTTTCAGCTCCAAACGACCCATTCCACAATGGTCACTCACATTCTGATTATTCCCGCCGGTAATGCGGTGGTTAGCCAAGCTGCTATTTGCACACCAGTAACACCAAGACCTATATCATCACTCCCTTTTGGGTACAAAGCACTGAATCATTCCACTGCCACTACTACCCAAGTTATATCAGGAAGTTCCATACCTATCCAACAACCCAGAGGGACCGGTCTTGGTGGTCTTAACCCATTTAGCGGTATCGGTCAGTCATTTGCGTCTGGTTCTCAAATTTCGGGAACTCTACCTCAAGCTGGGGGGCATCCTCCCATCGAAGGACAACTTCCATTTGGGGGGCACCCTCATGCTGGGGGGCAGCCTCAATCTGGAGCCTACCATCAACCGTATGGACAAAATGTGTCTGCCACACCTAATCCATGGAATATCCCTTTTCCAGGAAACCCACAGTTCTCGGCAGGACACAATTCTCAAGCTCCACAACAACCCACTTATGGAAAAATGCCAAATCCATCTTATAATCCTCAAAACCCATCAGGTTATCCTCCACTCGCACATGTTTCTCAAAACACCTCAAATCCTGTGTACCCTGGTCAACACCAACCTCATACGAGAGGGCCCACTAGTTATAATTATCCGCATAACCCAGTGTATGGCCCCACTGGTGTCCCCATGCCACACCAGTATTACCCACAGGTTAACCGACAACTACCTTTTCTAGCAACCCTGGACCTTCCAGACTTGTCTCGGTTAACGAACGATCTTATTTATCATTCTCCAGTTTGGCCAGCTATTCCAGCTAAACTTCCTTCTGATATCCCAAAATTCGACGGAAAGTCCGGAGAAGACCCAAACAACCACGTGATGACTTTCCATTTGTGGTGTTCATCCAACTCCCTCATGGATGATTCTATACGTTTGCGTCTTTTTCAACGAACGCTTACGAGTTCTGCGGAAAAATGGTATATTGAATTACCACATGCCTCTTTTCACGATTTCAACTCCCTCACCATGTCCTTCCTCACACACTTCCAACTACCCATTCGATACGAAACGAGTACTGAACTATTGACCTCCCTTCGTCAGACAACTTCCATACACATCTCCGATCATATTCATGAATGGAGACGACGACGAAGGCTAATCAAGGCAGTCATTCCTGACCAATTATTAGCGGAATGGTTCACTAAATCATTGTTACCCCAGATCGCTCGTGATGTTTCCATGAGTGGTGTAGTCACCAAGGAAGAAGCTATTGCCCGAGCTCAGTACTTGGACTTAGTTTATTCACAGTCTGGTACTCTGTACGAGTTGATACCAAATTCTACCCGTGCCACTAACGATCCATCCAAACCATCGTCTGCCTCGCACGCGGATGGAGTTATTGGCTCCATCAAAACCCAATCTACTTCCCAGTTGACTGGAACAACTCAGCGGCCCGCTTCGACGGCTGCTCCCAGTCCAACCGCACCCTCTTCTACCCCCCCTCAAACTTAGGTCTCTGAGGTGAATGCGGTCCAATCGACCCCTTCACAACAACTCGGGGGCAAGAAGAAAGCAAGAAATAAACCAAAGAAAAACAATAATAACGAACAACCAAAAAATCAACCGCAAACCCTTGTTGCCGGAAAACAACCACAACGGAAACCGAAGTTCCCATGTCTCATTTGTGGTGACGATCACTACACTCGAGACTATCCACATCGCGATGAAGTGGCCAAACTTTTTAAAGGAAATTCACAACCCGTTGTGCTTACTCAGCCTTTTCCACAGCAGCAATATTTGGTTGCTCAAACCCCCACTGCAGGGAGTAGTTCCAACCAATCCCATGATGAGGCCTCAATAAGTGCCCACATTTACATGTTTAACGGGATTAATCTGACCACTCGCACTGCGACATATGACACGCCAGTTAAACCTGATAAGCCGAAGACTACTAATGGTTCCATACCGGACCCATTACCATCTTCCGTTAGTCCTCCATATGCTAGCTCTCCATCCGGGCCACTTCAGATTGAGAAACCTTCGTTGACTCCATTTTACACCCTCCTAAGAGCACCATCCAGAAATCTACCTTCAATCCCAATTCACGGGCTGTCAAAAACTACAACATTGTAGAAGATCTGGCTCAAGCACCGTGTGCTATGTCCGCCTTGGAAGTTCTACAACATTGTCCCAGCCAACATAGAACTCTCTTAGCTGCTATCGGTGCTTTTGATCCTGAGTCATCAAATAACCTCACGTTTAATCTGGATGATCATCAACCCCGACTCTCCCACCAGTTAGCTTTTCAAATCGATGTTGTTGTTCACAATCAACAAATCCACTGAACTATCTTGGATGAGGGAGCCTCTACTTGTGTCATGTCTTTAGCTTGTTGTAAAGGCTTAAAATCACCTACCCTTAACAAATCCCCCACAATGTTACGCTCTTTCGATGGACGAGGTTTTTATCCTCACGGATTGTTACAATCCTTAGTCGTTCAGTTGGGCGGAAAAACTGTTACCGTTGATGTCAAGGTGGTCGATGCCCCCCTCGATTACAACCTACTACTTGGAAGAAGTTGGTTCTACGCTATGACTGTCGTCGCCTCGTCAGTGTTTCGATGTGTACAAATCCCCCATCAAGGCAAAATTGTCATTGTTGATCAACTCGATTTCTGTACACCCAACGCTCGTGTCCCTGTCACCAACAACATTCATTTTTTGGGAGACCACCCAGTTACGTATGAAAGCGTTGGTGTTGGCTTATTGAAATATTATAGCCTTATGGGTACTTTCCCTACACCACTTCCACCTACCGCGCATCATATTGTCGCCGTCAATATGATCTCGACTATGCCTTATCAATCCTTGGAATCATCTGATCCTTGGATTGTACCTAGTCCTCTGGAATTTGATGTGCTCAGTGACACTATGCCACTTAGCCCAACCGAGGCCGCATACGTAGCTATTCAATCTGCCTCTCCCTCTCAAAACAACCCACATTTGTTGGCACCTAATGCCTACTCGGTGCCTTCATGGTTGGATTCCCTATCGTTTGCAATCGATTACATTTCCTAAATTTTCCCTTCTGACGAATCTATTATGGAAATTGTTAGTAATGACGATCCACCTTGGGATGATAACCATCATTGATCCTCTTTTCTTCCGCCTTTGGAAGAAATTCACCAAGACATACACTCTGTCTTCCCTGCTGATGTTACCGATGCTCCGCAATCTCCTATCCTCGCACAAGATAATCTCTCTGAGGGGAATATGGGTAACATCTCTACCACGATCGTTATTGATATTTCCATCAAAGAAGGTGTCGTGGAAAACATTAACCTTGGTGCTAATTGCACATCCGAAGAAGTGGTCTCTTACACCGCTTTGTTTAAAGAATTTCGCGATGTCTTCGCTTGGATCTACGAGGAAATGCTAGGGATAGACCCTTCAATCGTCGTGCATGAAATCAAGACTTACCCTGGCGCGAAACCTGTTCGAAAAAAACTCCGCCCGGTTCATCCCAAGAAAATCGCAGCTATAAAGGTAGAAGTTGAGAAACTTCTAAAATCTGGCTTTATTTATCCTGTCCCTTTGACAGAATGGGTCTCAATCCTTGTTCCAGTTGCCAAAAAACAAGGAACCATCCATGTTTGTGTTGATTATCGAGATCTCAACAAAGCTTGTCCAAAGGACAACGACCCTACGCCCGTCATCGACCAAATCATTGATAATTGCATGGGGAGTGTAATCTTCTCTTTCATGGATGGCTTCTCTGGGTATAACCAGATTGAAATCTTACCTGCTGATCAACATAAGACAACCTTTATCTGCCCATGGGGAACTTTCACCTATCGAAAGCTACCTTTTGGTCTCAAAAATGCTGGTGCAACTTTCCAGCGGGCCATGCTGTACCCTTTCCACGATATCAAGCATATCGCAGAGCCTTACCTCGACGACTTACATGCGCACTCATCCAATCTATCTAATCATGTTGATCACTTACGGGCTATTTTTCTTCGATGTCAGTTCTACCGTATTCGCTTGAACCCACATAAGTGCATTTTTGTTGTCGAATCCGGTCGACTCCTCAGTTTCATTGTCTCTAAAGACGGGATCAGGGTGGATCCTTTAAAGATTAAGGCCATTCTAGACTTACCCCCACCTACCAATTTAACCCAACTCCAAAGTTTGCAAGGCAAAGCAAACTTCCTTCGCCGTTTCATTTGCAACTACGCCGAGATAACTAAAGGATTCATGCGGTCACTGCAGAAAAACACCCCTTTCATCTGGGATGACACCGCCTAATGGTCATTTGATGCTCTCAAGCACGCCTTGACCCACGCACCTTTGTTGCACCCTCCGGAGTATACAAAGGACTACATCCTTTACTTGGTCGCCTCCACTTCCACTATTGCAATGGTGTTAGTTCAGGAGGACCTCAACGGTGAAGAACGTGTGATTTATTACCTGAGCAAGAGTCTATCTAGACCCGAACTCCGATATTCACATGTAGAGAAACTGGCTCTGGCAACCGTTATCGATGTCCAGAGATTCCGCCATTACATCTTATTATGCACCACCACGGTGATTGCGGACTCCAACCCCATGTACCACGTCTTGACACGTCAAGTACTTGGGGGCAAGTATTCTAAATGGATCATTATCCTTCAGGAATTCGATCTTGAATTTACGAAGTCCAAAGCCAAAAAATCCCTGGTGTTCGCAGAGCTTATCTGTGCTCTCCCTCGTGCCGATGAAGACATCGAACCTAGAGATTCTCTCCCCGATGAATCTCTTTTCCTCATCAACACCTCTGATCCTTGGTATGGATATATCCTCCTTTACCTCCAAACCTAACGCTTTCAGCCTAACATTTCGCGTGAATAGCGTCGACGTATTCGTCACCACTCTCGTCCTTATCTTATCGTCGACGACACCTTATATCGTCGTGGTATTGACACTATCCTTCGACGATGTCTGATTCATGAGGAGGCTGAACGCGTTCTGAATGATTGTCACCTTGGCAACTGTGGCAGTCACCTTTCTAAGATGGCCACAGCCCAAAAAATCCTACGTGCCGGCTACTTTTGGCCCTCGATTTTCAAAGATTGTATTGAGGTCGTCAAAAAATTCCCACCCTGCCAAGTCTTTAACAAGAAGGCATGCACCCACCCTACTACGTTGCACCCCATTATCGCCATCGGCCCCTTCGCCAAGTGGGGTATCGATTTCATGCAATGTAAGGCTACCTCCGTCGGGGGGCACGGTTATATAGTCATCGTCGTCGACTACTTTACCAAATGGGTTGAGGCTATGCCTACCTTTTTGAACGATGGTCGTACTGCAGCTCTGTTTCTTTTCAACCATATCATAACTCATTTTGGTGTACCACGTGCCATTGTCACTGATCACGGTGCACACTTCAAGAACCAGATGATGAGCGAACTCCATGTCAAATTGGGTTTTTGCCATGAAAACTCATCCCCTTACTATCCTCAGGCCAACGGACAAGTTGAGGCCATCAACAAAGTCCTGAAAACCATGATTCAACGCATGGTAGGGGCAAACAATACATCGTGTCATCTACAACTCTTTTCCGCTCTCTGGGCTTATCGCACTTCCGTGAAAACCGCAACTGGATTTACTCCTTTCCAGTTGGTGTATGGCATCAAAGTCGTTCTACCAATCGAGTGTGAGATTCCATCACTAAAACTTAAAGTAGAACTCCTACCCCATACTTCTGTCGAAGAAGAACATTTCTTATATCTATCCAAACTGGACGAGACACGTTGTGATGCCGCTCTTGCTACTGAGGCACATCAGAAACGAATTAAGAGTCAGTACGACAAATTCGTCCATCCTCAGACTTTCGCAGAAGGAGACTTAGTCCTCGTCTATGACCAAGCTCATGAAAAATTGGGGAAAACTAAGTTAGAACCTCTGTGGCATGGTCCTTACATCGTGAAACGTGTTCTACACAGAGGCGCCTACGAATTAGTAGATCATGATGGAATTTCCCTAGGAGATCCCCGGAATGGGCTTTACCTTAAAAAGTACTATGCCTAGATCACCTAGCATCTGTACTTTGTACATTATTGTATTTTAGTTTGGTGTGTCTGTTTCTTTCGCGTGCTCGAGTTTTTACCTTTGCCACTCATGACTGTCCTTGTGTTTTCATGCACATATGACATCTTCCTTTCCTGTCTTTTTTGGGTTTGCGGATGGCGCTTGTCGACATACCCGGAACATTGCTTCGGCAGCATGGGTCATTTACCAATTTGACGAGGTGGTGAGCTCAGGAGGTATTTTCTTAGGACCAACGACCAACAACATGGCAGAATATCACGTTGTCATCGGCCTTTTGACCCAAGCATCCTCCCTAGGTATCTCTCGTATCATTATTTACTTAGACTCCCAACTCGTGATCTATCAACTTAACCGTATCTACGCTATCCGTAATCCTATCCTGCTACGTATCCACCTGCAAGTTCGCCATCTTGAATGAATGTTTGATTATATTGAATATAGACACATTCCAAGAGAACTCAAGAGTGTTTCAGATTTGCTAGCTAATTACATCATGGATCGGTATTTCGCCCACATATAAGATTTAAGGAAAGCAAAATTGTACATCACATGTAAATTAAAACACATCACAGACATCATCATGTACAAATCATTTGGCACTGTAAAAACTCGGAACTGTATATATATATATATATATATATATATATATATATATATGGCGTGACTGAAATGTTTTGATTACATCAAAAAGTATGTAAAAGAGCAAAATGTTGGGTCTTTACACCCATACAACATCGCCTGACAAGGCATACAAAAATACGATCACCAGAGAGACTCTAAACTCCCTGCACTACATTATGTTATGAGTAACATATCACTACACACACTATGTGTCTCAGTAGAGAATTGACATTCTTTGGCACTCCCACAGTGTGCCTCTGCAGATGTAAAGGCACTTCTCCCCTCCGTAGAGGAGGAATGCCCATCGTGAGGCCTTGGAGGTTTCTTTCAACCTCCCGGAGACCTATCACTGGCACTCTTGGATCTGCTACAACCGGAGCACCCCCACGACGACCTGGTATCGGTATATCGGTCGGGCGCACTGCTCCCTTGTCTGCATGTTAAAAACAATACATCTTTTAAAAAACTCTTCTATATACCCAAAAAATATATATATACATTAAAAACTTAAAAAACAAAAATTAGACAAGGTGTTGATCAGTCTCTTACCTGACGCATCCCAATCTTCCCCCGCGGGTAAAATCAAATCCATGTTGTCGCGGAAATCCACCTCAGCATACGGGAAGTCCTCTATCCAGAGATATTGTCATCTTAGCCAAGCGAAGAAATTGCCAGTGAAACGGAACTTCGACTCCGCTACAGCCTCGGAGATAGACTAGTCCACCTCTCCATCCATGGTTTGTCCACTGGTCGCACTGCCAGTGCTATCTAAGGCTGCATTTGGGGGATGCGCTCTAAGAAAAATGAGACCAGAAAAGAGCCATAACCAAACTGTTTTTGTCCCATCCTGCACCGTGAAACCTATTCCTTCACATTCCGAAGGAACCCTGCACTCCAGTTGAACAGTGTTGGTTCTAAGAACTGTACACCATAATCCACCTGCGATCTTGATGCCAGATGTGCGCTAGTACTACCTGTCACGCTCATGATGGCAAAGAAAATGGACTGGAGGGGTAGCTCTCAGATATCCTTGATAGGGATCCTACCCCCTACCAGTCTTGCCCCTGAGACACAGTGACGTGCCAGATACACGCCCACTTGCTCAGGTAGCGCCCTCTGCCTGAAAAAAGATATGGGAACCCCTCTTTTCGAGAGACTGGTCATGAAATACACGTCTTCCAACTCGATGGTTAGAAGCTGTGTGCCAATTCGGAATCCTTGCTCCGCGACATCCCATAAGTCGATCATGTGTTCAAGCAATAAAATCTCCTTCTTCATTTTTTGCAATTTGAAGAACTTTAGTAAGCCACGAGATATAAATGTGGCCCGCGTGCGAGGACTCCGCAAGGCAGCTAAGTCATCCATCTCATGTTCTCGTTCTTTCCACTCGATCATGGTCGCTGAAATCACCTACAAAACAAAAAATAAAGAATTTCATTATTTCAACGTTTTGGCAATTTCGACAATTTTTAAAAGAAATTTAAAACATGAAATCAAATGCCCACATTGTTTAAAAAGACCACGCCCTCTTTTATAATCACCACGCCCTCTCTTTGCCATTTAACAATCATCACACAACAATTAAAACGTTTTTAAATGAAAACGATTTCTATTATGGATGTGTGGGCATATGTGAGAATTTCTCATGGGTTCTTTGACAAAAACGACCCATCCACTTAGGTATTAAGGCGTTGGCATGATGGCCATCACTTTCTAAAAACATTTTTCCACAAAGAACGTCTTATTCCCATCACTTTTAAAAGAGGTCGATTTGATCTTTTTGGGGTGACTTAGGGTTTCATTTTTTAAATTAAATGTTGTTATAAAAATGAATATTAAACCATGTGTTTGAAAGAAGCAGAGATGAACATCTACCTGGTCCAAACAGTGAGAGAAACGGTCAACCGTAGCTCCGGTATCAAGTGAAACAAGATCCACCTCCACAATGAGAATCTCCACTGCTACAAATCCTTGTGCAAAATGAAATGGTAAATGGAATTTTCATTGTATTACTATTTATAAATTTCCATTTTTTTATAAGGTATAGTTATTTATGGGTTTCTCTAACAATATCACGGCTTCACTAAACCTCTGGATTGTAGTTTTGACATCGCAGGTTTCCTGGCAGTTCTGATCGATTATTTACCTTGTCGCACTCATGAGCATAGTCTTAGTTCGTTCTCAAGCTCGAAAATATGAGAATGCACCGGGTAGACTTTTATCTCTTTTTTGGACCCGCATGGACACACGAAAAAGGAACCTCCCTGGAGTCATCTTTAAACTCTTTTCAGACTCTCTAAATATGAAAAGATTGTCGAGTGACCTTGCTTCCTTTCATGCTCGTTAAAAGGTTTGAAAGGGTGTCTTTCGAGTGATAGTTTATCTCTTTTTCAGTCTCGTTAGACTACTGTACGAAAAAGGAACTGAGAGAGTTCTCTTTTAAGTGTTTTTCCAAACTCTATAATCCTGAAAACCTTCGAGTTTTCTGTCTTTGGACTCGCTAAAACACACATCGACAGGCCCATACAGGATCAAACCCTTACTTCTTCCAGTTCGTTAAACAAAGGAAGAGGAACTTACCGAAGGTGAGTTATATCGAGCATGTGTTATCCTCCTTGAGCTCATTAAATCAAAAAGAGGTACTCGTCTATCTGGATGGGGGGGAATTTGAAAGAAGCAAGCCAAGCAGTCTCTTGGGAACATTACCAAGCAATTGCTAGAGTCGCCCTTGAACACGGCACTTTGTCATTTGCACGCATCATAATCCGTTGAACCTCTGTACTGAGCAAATCCTTCGAGTTTCTTTCACTCCTTTGGATCACCCAACGCAAGTCACAGCATCCACTGCATTATCAAGTTTTGGTCCATGTCATGTTTTGCTGTTGTGCCTCAGTGTTCAAGGGAAGTATCCGCCTCAAGAGTCAGCCATCCCAAATATCTTGCCTCAAAACATGTGTCAGTCCATGTTCTTTTGATCTACCAACTACATCTCTATGTCTGTTTCATGTCGTTGATGGGGGATACATCAAGGCCCTCCCTCGATGAGTCTATTCCTGTCAACTTCAACACATTATCCAGGAATCAGGCTTAGAAACTAGTTAGTACTTTGGGACCTGCATGCCTCAATGGTAGGCCTCCTCACATTCGACAGTAGGTTTACATCATTGACCTATGATCGGATGATTCCATGGGTGTTCGACCTCATCTCATCTATTCACATTCGTTGGAATGTACTAGGGTACCTTGGGAACCATTGACATTAATGGTGATCTCCCTCGCACTTGTTAACGATTCACACCATTGACCGGTAATCAAGTGGTTTCTGCTATGTTCAACATCGGGACATCTATTCATCTAATTTGTACCATATTGGGATTGGTAAGAAGACCTTGGGTTGAGTGATCACTTTGATATATGCTTTGCCCAGGTTGCGAAGGAGTTTCTATTGGACAAATGATACATACACTATTACATAGATCCACTTTGTATTGGTCGTGGCTATGTCTTGTCATCTCGTAGATCCACTGTGTATTCTTCATGGCTATGATCAGTCCAAGTCATCAGAGTATAGATCCACATTGTATCTTCGATGGCTATACCTTTTTATCAATACAATTATGATCCGCAGTGTATTTTATGGCGGCCATATCTCACAAGTCTTGATCACCCAAGGATAGGTATGCCTACCTTGGGTTTTGAAACATGTCATGATATTTGTTGGATGTTTGTGTGCAGCTTCCGTCAGGTTCTCCGAGTCTATACTCTTGCTTGAAAGTCTACAAAGCATTTTAGTTATCAGTTCTCATCTTCTAACTTCATGCTTTGGGGGGAAATATGTTACACGTCAATATTACTCAATTGGATAAGTGTCGCATGTTCCTCTCAACTGTCGTAAGTGTCGCATGTTCCTTACAACTGTTGCAAGTGTCGCATGTTGTTCACAAGTGTTGCAAACATCAAACAAATCATACTTCCATGATGACGACACTAAGGAGGCACTTCGAATACCTCAGACACTTGATTTGGAGGAGGGAGAATGATTAACTAAAGTCAAGAAACTCTTGCCACCTGAAAGAAGCTCTAAAACCAGGGTTTTGAAGGAGAGCGCTCCTCTACATCAGCCTTAGGAGTGCTGGCGCTCCCCTATAAGGGCTTAGGGAGCGTTATAATGACAAACTACCCCTCTGAAGGAGCGTTGTCTATCCTTGGAGCGTCGACGCTCCCCTTGAGCCTCCTAGGGAGCGTTATAGCGCCCTGATGCCCCTTTTGAGGGAGCATTGTCTAATCTAGGCAGTGGTTGGCCCGTTGAGGAGAATAAGGGGAGGATCTTTCAAGTTTGGAAGGTAGTTGCATTCAAATTCTTGGTTCAATCAAAATATCCCTGATCTAAGGAGGGAATTCCTCAACCTACCCTAAAGATACCTCAAGAGGTTAAGCCTCTCTTGACCTATATAAGCAGGCTCTATGATGGTGAAAAGGGGGAAGAATTGTTACCATGAAACCTATGATCTCATAGGAAACACACAGTCAACTAAAGGAGAAGTGATCAGTGAAGTTGCTATCATCCAGGTCGTGGATCTTTTGAGCAAGGATTAGACAAAGGGGACTTGACGAAGTTGTCGCATTCGCATCTACGATTGTAAGTACTGCTGTCGTTATTTTCATTAATATGACACGCTTGGCATGTTTCTTTCTAGTTTGTGTCTGATCTTACATGAACTTATCGTTGATAGATAGATCTGTTTTCAAGCTAATATCAATAGAGTAGGAAGTGGTCATACTTTGTTTGTCTACAGGGCTCGTCGAGGAGCGAAAGATCAGAGCTCAACTCGGAGCGTGCAGGGACAAACATCGATAAAAAGGTACTTATGTTCTCCTTCCTTCTCATGCATTAGTTTGTATAGATTTGAAAGGAAGTCAGTGTCCACGTTAAGCACTTTCTATCTTAGAGTTTAGAGTCTAGCTCTTCGAGGCAATCTACCTGTCCGCAGGGAGATTTTCCTACAACAATAGGTACATTGTATTTATGTACTGTTAATACTAACTCTTCTATCTCTTTAACTTCTACAGGAGTGGATACAACACTGTGGCATCATAGGCTTGGACATATGAGTGAGAAGGGGATGCAAATACTTCACAAAAGAAATTTGTTTCCAGATCTTAAACAAATTGATTTGGATTTCTGTGAGCATTGTGTTTATGGAAAATGGAAGTGTAACACCATGTTTCCCCTAGTTTGTAAATATAACTATATTGACCAAGAGACTATGGAAAACTCAATATGTGTGAATGTTTGATTTGATGGACCTTTGTATAAAAGGTTAATGAATGTAAATTTTGTTACTTACTAGAAAATGGATAAGTGTTGCATGACTGCTGGAAGGGGGTTGTGATAAGAGAGGCCATGAATGTTATGAAAGAGATGGTGAAGGGGACCAGGAATGGTTGCGTTAACCTCCACCAAACCAGTACTTTGCTGGAATCAATAGCTTAGGATCAAAACAGACCTATGACCTAGGAATGAATTACAATCGGGCTGGTAGGTGGGAAGACCTCCTCAAGAGTTAATGAGGGGATGGGGTAGATTGTCCATCTGTGAGGCTTCCAGACCTGACCACAGACTGGGAATTCAGGCCACACACAATCTTGCTAAATAAGGTAAGAAAGGAAGGTGTGGTGGGCAAAGGAAGACCTGTGAAGAGTGCAAAGACGATAGAGTGAACTCTTGGGTTCGAGGAAGAACTGTGAAAAAGAGTGTGTTCTGGTCGCAGGAAATAGAGACTAACTCAGGAGAAGGAGAGTAACCTTCGTCCCTATCTATGACTGAGTTAGGAGAAGGAAATTAACCTTTGTCCCTATCTAGTTATGTGTCGGGAGAAGAAGAGTAACCTTCGTTCCTTACTTTCATTGAGCCAGAAGAAAAGATTCAATCTCAAAGCATTGTGGTCTAGCTCGCGGGTGGTCAGTGGTAAATCCGTTACGGGTGACTGAGCCTATGGTTGGGTGGAAACGAGCACCCCTTTCAGCAGTTGCATCACATCTTTTGGTTCTGATAAGTGTTTTCATACTTTGTGTATTGAACTTAAATAATGGATGAATGCATGGGTTTATATATATGTGTATCTATAAATGGTTTATGTGTGGAATGGTCATGATATGTGTATGAATTTACCTCCTTGTGGACTTATGCTTCTGATTGACCATCTGTATGCCCCAGTTTAGCCTTCAAGATGTCTTGGGACATAAACCTATAGGGAGGCTAGGATAGGAAGCATTGCATCAATCTAACTCTTTCGGTCTCGAGAGGATATCTCCTTCAGACTCTTTGTTGCATAACCGGGACACCATGCCTAAGTCCTTAGCAAGTTCATGATGAGGAAGATGTGTTTAACTCATGAGAGTTTAAAAGGGCCCATGTGACCAACACCCAGGAACCCTGCACTAAGCCTAAGGGAGCTAAGTCCCTCTGGTTTCAGAAGTTTGGAAGTTCAGGACTTTGGAGAATTGTCGGCCCAAATAGTCACAAATAGGTCGAAGGTGACCGAGAGTCATAGTTACCTAAAAGGTTGACTGGAAATGCACATAAGGACTTTTTCCATTTCCCCATGCAGAATTTTAATCCCTTTTTACAAATCCCAGAGCTAAAAATACTTTTTTTTCCACATATACGCACCTTTCCTACTATACAACATTCATATACGCAGGTTGCACCACTACAACCCACGTACATCGGGAAAGGTGCCCAAAATTGAAAAATGGTGTTGGTTTTCCATGTCATGACAAGAGATCAATGATCCTTGGCCTTCCATATACTGGAAATGTTCTGACTCGGCCCTTCAGTTCCACTTGAAGGCTATAAATGGGCCAATTCTGAGCTATGTAAAAGAGGAGAAAGAATTCAACTTTGAGAGAAAAGTTGCTCTGGAGGAATTATTCACTTCACATTGAGTCTACATCCCTTTATCCTTTAAGTCTGAACACATTGTTCATTCCCCAAGCTCTTCCCTTATTGAGTGAGAACTCCATTGTCTCTCTTATATGAGCTTGTCTTTGGTGAAGGATTGAAGTGGTGGAGACCCAGCTGGAAGGAACTTAGTTTCTCAGTTCCGAACCGTGCCAACACAGAAGTCTGTAACTTATTCACTTCTGTTGATTACATCTTAATAGAAATACTCCTTTCTCGTCCAATTGATATCTTGCAAATATTTGAATTATTATTCCATGGGAATATTTCTTATGAATGTTAATGGATTATGCTATTGAATGTGTTGACATCATATATAATCACCATATGCTTACGTTGATTGGTTGTTGAGGACTTGTTGCGGGTATATTTCTTTGGGTCAAGTGCTCAACGATGGACTTCATCGAACGTCCGGACGAGGTAGGCGTTTCATCTTGTCTTGCTAGCACATTGGTTTATATAGCATACTTGAGAATATAGTTGATTTCTACAGTCATTTTTGTCTGTTGTGGTTTTCCCCTAGCCATAGAGAGATTTTCCTTGTAACACCATCTATATGCCCCAGTTTAGCCTTCGAGACATCTTGGGACGTAAACTTGTAGGGAGGTTGGGATAGGAAGCATTCCATCAATCTAACTCTGTCGGTCTGGAGAGGATATCTCCTTTAGACTCTTTGTTGCACAATCGAGACACCATGCCCAAGTCCTTAGCAAGTTCATGATGAGGAAGATGTGTTTAACTCATGAGATTTTAGAAGGGCCCATGTGACCAACACCCAGGAACCTTGCGCTAAGCCTAAGGGAGCTAAGTCCCTCTGGTTTTGGAACTTCGTAAGTCTAGGACTTCGGAGTTTTGTCGGCCCAAATAGTCATAAATATGTCGAAGGTGATCGAGAGTCACGGTTACCTGTAAGGTCGACCGACGTTGAATGATTTCCCTAATGGTTAGGTGAACCTATCTCACCATCTAAATCGAGATCCAAATCCCCATCACGAAGTAACGCGAGCCACCAATCGGGAATGTTTGGAGGTCCCCTTAGTTGTTGGATCTACAACGAGAAAACTTCGATGAAGTTCTACTTCGGGAGAATAGAGATGTTATAGCATCAAATTCCCTGAACGTCGAAGTTGCGAAGTAAAGGAAAGTCATACATTTGGAGAAGATCGTTCAGAGCCCCACCTACCGTCTGATCATCCGGGAGGAGGGACCCGCACATGGTACTTCGACAAAGTCCTGCTTGAGGAGAATGGAGTGGCAGTGAAGTTAAGACTCCCAAAGTTCAGAGCCGCGAAGTGACCAGGACCATTGATTTGGGGATCCTTCGGGTTCTCTCCTAGTAGTATGATCTACGATGAGATCAGCTCGGCATTGACCACTTCAGGAGAATGAAGTGGTAGTGAAGCCAAAAATCCTGAACGCCAGAGTTGCGAAGTAGCATAGACCGTGGATCTAAGGATCCATTGGGATCCCTCTCAACCATCGATATACGGGGGACGCGTGGCACTAGATCCTTTAGTCCGGAGACTTGGTACTCTAGGGGAATTGAGGTGTGGTGTGTCTATAAGCTCTGAAGCCCGAAGTAATGAGAGCCATTGATCCAAGGGCACTTCGGAACTTATCCTGACCGTCAGATCTAGGTTGTTGTTATCCCAACGTTGACCAACTTCCGAAGAAAAGAGGATTATGCATCACAAAACCCCCAAACGCCAAAGTTACGAAGTAACAGAGGTCGTTGATCGAAGGGTTATGTGTACGTACCTTCGCCGCGAGACTGGAGGGCATGAAAGATGATATGTCTGGAGTGACATGGTGCAGTGATGTCATCCATGGTGACATGGAACCAAGTTTGGCATGCCACATGTCACCTGGATTCGTGCGTATCACATACCATATAGACCCATTGGAACATGACACATGCCATCCATGATGAGGGAATGTGTCTCCCCTGACCCTTCTATGTGTCAGTCCCTAGTACGTGCCCACCTAGCCAAAGTGGTTGGTGAATTGATCGGAAGCTCGAAGTAACAGAGAGGATCTCAACCATCTGTAGTTTGGTGTTGTGTAGCGGGCGATCTGTCACTTCAAAGGATAGCCACTTTGGAGAAAAGTAAAACTAGAACTCTCGAAGGCCCGGAGGCCAGATTTCACCTGAGTCGTCGATCTCAGAGGATAGTTCGGAAGATCTGTCACTCCAGAGGAAGGCTCATTGTGAGTATTTGAGAACTCCTGAAGGTCAAAGCGTCAGAGTTCATCATAACCATTGGTAGTGGAGGACGTGTGTTAGGAGATCTGACACTCTGGAAGGATTTCCCTTCGGAGGTTTATGTTTGTGAGTACTTTCGAATTTGTCAAAGCGCAGAGTCTCGAAGTAAGCATGGAGCATTGATCTGGAAAGAAAACGGGGACTGCTGATTTCTGTAAGCATAACTGAAATTCGTTGATTCGGCAATTCGAGATATTTATGGTGTCGTAGATTGAAAATATTCGGAGCCCAAAGCCCCAAAATAGGCACCTGTTGTCTTGGCGTCTGGTCATAGCCCTCAATCATATGCGATTGTAGCAGGAGGGAAGAGGCTAGGTTGGGAATTCAAATCGAAAGGTCGAACGTTGAATTCCCCATTAGCCTATGAGTTAGTCAAGGATCAAGTCCAGTCGTTGGATTGGTTGGTGGATGGATTTCTGCCATAGATTTAGGAATGCTGGAAGCTCTGGGATACTAGAGACCTTGGGAAGAAGCATATTGAGTCAGATCCACGTGGAAGCCCCGTGGCCCCAACCAATGAACACCCGAGAAACTTGGGAGAGGTATATCTGTCATCTCTGAGCTTGGTTTTGAGCATGGAGACCATGGCTGGAATGATCTGGATGATCAGAATGGGATAGAGACCCCGAATGGAGGATTTGATTACTTAAGAAGAACAAAATTTTGATGCCCCACTATGGTTGTGTTACAAATTGGTATCAGAGCATGGTTACAGTGCTTGACCTGCTAGGGCTCATGGAAGAGTCACTTAAAAACCATGTTTAAAGAAATTTTAAGGGTGACACCCTACCTCACCTCTATGCTAAAGAGTTAGGTTAAACATTTACTGAAGAAAATAATGAAAACTTTCTACTCTCTGTGTATTTTTTAAATATGAACTATGTGTTGTTCATGAACTAATAAACTGTTAGCTAACAACAAGTGTTTTGTCAGCACTCAAGCAGTTAGTAAATCGCAAGAAACTACAAGCATAAATCATGGTGATGTGCCATGAAGTGGGGGATGGCTCCCACGATAGAGATGAAGAATCTGATGAGAGGAGGGCGGTGGAGACCCCTCCAGATCTGGCTGAAACTTTAAGGAGCCTCATGGTCGAATTACAGAGTTGCAAGGTTGACAATGAGAGATTGATAAAGGAGCAATAAAAACAAACGGATATTAATGCAGTCTTGTTGCGGAGCTTATCCAATATACAGAGGTAGTTGCAGCATGGACCTACAACTAGTCATGTGGACAGATGACATATGAAGAGAAGTCAAAGTCCACCTGAGATACAAACACATGGTCCCATAAGTGGCCACACTAGGAGGATTACCTCGAGGAAGGCCCAACCTAGAGGCAGGGGACACTCATCGGGAGAGTCCTCTAGAGAGGAAACTAGCAACTGTGAGGGATCTTCTAGTGGAAAAACTAGCTCACATTCTCAAAGGAAAGGAAAGAAGTGAAAGCATTCCAAAAGTCATGATCCTGAAGAATTCAAGAAAGCCAAACCACCCTCTTTCGATGGAGAGATTGAAAAAGGGGGAGAGGTTGAAGCTTGGTTGCTTGGTTTAAATAAGTGCTTCAGAGTCCATGACTACTTTGAAAACTCGAAGGCTCGAATAACCATCTTCAACCTAGAAGGAAAGTCTTCCATTTGGTGGGAACACCTTAGGAATGTGAAAGGAATCCATGAGAAGGACTTGTCATGGAAACAGTTTAAGAAACACTTCAAGAAGAAGAGTAGTTCGGGATTCAAGAAGAAGGGGTTTAAATCCTCAAGATCTAAGAACTATAGGAAGGGTTCTAGGATGAGCCTTCCTACCAAAAGTGTGTATCAACAAAATTTCCCCTCCCAAAGTGGAAATAAACCTTTTGGATCAACCCCAGGAAATATTGATAACCCAAGGAGAGAACACTTGAAATGTTGGGTTTATAGAGAAGAACATATGTTGAGGGATTGCCCACACAAACAACAAAACAGTGGGAGAGTCTACAACATCCAAGAAGCTACCAAAGTCAACAATGTGGTTAGGAGCATGCCACAGATTTATGCACCCGTGGATAATAAACAACTCGACCACGAAGCTTCAATGGTGGAGATGGAAGGTATGATTGCAAACCATTTGGTTTCTATTTTAATTGACCCTGGTTCTAATTTGAGTTATGTGTCCCCTCAGACTGTTGATAAGTGTAAATTGCAACTAGTTAGACATGTTAAGCCATGATTGGTACAACTAGCCACTGGCACCAAAAGAAAAGTAGCAGAGGTCGTACCAGCTTGCCAATTCATTATGGATGGATTGCCCACCCAAGCGACCCTTAACATACTTCCCCTGGGATCTTATGACCTATTGATTGGTATGGATTGGTTAGCCACTTATAAAACCAGTTTGAAATGCTACAATAAGACCTTAGAGTGTGAAAATGAATAAGGGATAAAAATAACCCTCCAAGGGATTCAAAAGCTTGTCTCAGTGAGACGAATAACAACCCTTCAAATGAAAAAGTATTGTAGAAAGGGATGTTCCCTATATGCAATACAGGTGTTCGAATCTATTGAGGATGGCAAACCAAACCTAGAGAACCACCCCATATTAAGAGAGTATAAAGACATGTTTCCATAAGAGGTACCAGATCTACCTCCGAGAAGAGACATTGACTTCTCGATAGAATTTTCACGAGGAGAAGTGACGGTGTCTAGAACACCCTATAGGATGAGTACACCAGAGCTAATTGAGCTCAAGCTACAACTAAAGGAGATGATGAACAAAGGCTACATCCGGCCCAGTGTGTCTCCATGGGGAGCAATAGCCTTGTTTGTGAAAAAGAAATATGGCACACTCCGACTGTGCATAGACGATAGACAACTCAACAAGACAACCATAAAGAACAAGTATCCCTTACCAAGAATCAATGACTTGTTCGACAATTTAGGGGGTGCTTGCATTTTCTCAAAGATTGACTTAAGGTCTGGATACCATCAAGTCTGAATCAAGGATGAAGACATCCACAAAACAACCTTCAGGACCATATATGGTCACTATGAATTTGTGGTGGTGCCATTTGGATTAATCAATGCCCCCGCCACTTTTATGTGATTGTTGAATAATGTACTCAACAAATTCCTAGACAAATTTGTATTGGTTTTCATTGATGATATCCTAATATACTCCAAGAATAGGGAGGAGCATGAAGAACATCTTAGACTTGTACTTCAAGTACTAAGAGAGCATCATCTCTACGCTAAGTTTCGCAAGTGTGACTTTTTCCAGAAGCAAGTCCATTACTTAGGCCATGTTATTTCTAAAGAAGGAGTGGCAACATACCTTGACAAGATCAGGTCTATTATGGAATGGCCTACCCCAAAGGATGTATCTGATATCAGATCCTTTATGGGATTAGCAGGATACTATAGAAGGTTTATAAAATTATCTTCCAAGATTGGTTGTCCAATCACTACCCTTCAGAAAAAGGGGTTAAGTTCACTTGGACATCAAAATGCGAAGAAAGATTTTAGGAACTAAAATACCTTCTAACCCATACACCCCTGCTGAAGATTGCAGACTCTGATATCGACTTCCTCGTATGTACAGATGCCTGTAAGGAAGGACTCGGAGGAGTCCTTATGCAAAAAGGGCGTGTAATTTGCTACGAATCCAGAAAATTGAATGAGCATGAAATAAATTATGTGACCCATGATCTAGAGTTGGTCGCCATAGTGCATGCTTTAAAAATGTGGAGGCATTACCTCCTGGGTAGGAGATTTGTACTTATGACAGATCATTGTGGTTTGAGGCACATGTTTGATCAACCAAAGGTCAATGCTAGACAAGCTAGGTGGATGGCTCTCCTTAGTGAGTTTGATTTCAAAATCAAACACATCAAAGGAAAAGAAAATAGGGTGGTCGATGCCCTTAGCAAAAGTGTGAAAACGATTCACCTAGCAACGATAAGCACCTATAAAACGAATGTCAGGGAAAGAGTCAGGAATGCACAAGAAACAGATGCATTCTTCAAGATCGTGACCTCATACCTAGGGCAAGAGCCTATAGGGATAAAGTATGAAGGCTATCAAATGCTCGATGAAGGCATATTGACTTATAGAAACATATTGTATATCCCAAGTTGTGACGACTTGAAGAGGTTCATAATGGACAAACTGCACAATAGACCATATATTGGTCATCCAGGTTATCGGAAAATGATCACGGCCACTAGGAAACAATTCTATTGGCCTGGATTGAAAAAAGGACATAGCTGACTCTCTAGCTAAGTGTCTAGAATGCCAACAAGTTAAGGCAGAACATCGGCACCCAACAGCGTTGTTACAACCTCTACCAATTCCAGAATGGAAATGGGAAACCATCTCCCTGGATTTCATCACCGGATTACCAAAATCGGCCAAGCAGAATGATGCCATCATGGTAGTTGTTGACAAATTGAATAAGTTTGCTCACTTCGTCCCTGTCAAGTCAACTTGTAAGGCAATAGATATTGCCAACATCTTCATGGAGGAGATATTCAGATTGCATGGCATGCCTAGGGAGATTGTATCTGATAGAGACACAAAATTTACTTCAAACTTTTGGAAGTCTTTAATGGCTGGTTTTGAGACTAAATTGTTGTTTAGCATAGTCTATCACCCTCAAACCGATGGACAGACAGAAAGAGTAAACCAGATATTAGAAGACATGTTAAGGATGCATGTAATGCATCAACCTAAGAAGTGGGAAGACTACTTGCCATTGGTAGAATTTGCCTACAACAACGGTTATCAAGAGTCACTGAAGATGAGCCCTTTTGAATCCCTCTATGGTAGATAGTGAAAGATTCCAATCAGCTAAAGTAATCCAGTGGATAGAATTACAATCGGACCCAACATGCTGAAAGAAATGGAACAACAAGTGATTCAAATAAAAGAAAATCTGAAAATTGCTCAGGATAGACATAAGAGTTACTACTAGAACTAGCAATCACCCTCGGACTGTAATGAGGATAAGCCCAGTACCCATCAGTTTATGCAGTAAATTTAAATGAGTTTTAAGGGGGTCAAATGGATAAGACTCGAGATAATAACGTTCCAACTCAGAAAATTTGGGCTAGCATGCACAAGCAATTGAGTTCTTATATCAACTTCAGTCAGTAAGTTGGAGTGAAGGTGAATAAGAGGAAGACTTTGGTGAGAAAGATTAGAGGTCTGCTATGGACATCGGGTCTTCCAACAGCCTAAAGAGGAAAAAATTCAAACACAAGATTCTATTGAATTCAAATTTTCAAGGAAGCTGAAAGAAATCATAACATTACTATAATCAAACATTTATCATAATACAATTACAACAATCCATGTGAATCAATCAAACATGAACTCTCTCTGTATCAGAGGCAAATAAGATGAAGTAAGAAAGCTGACTTAGATTAACCAAGATGTCTCAAAAACAAATACATAACCAGAGAAGCAATTGTTCTCAATCAAAAAAATACAATAGCAGGGAGCCTAGCTCAACCATTCGACCCTTACAAAATATCAAAATTGCCTATATATAAGCAAAATTGTTGCAACCATAAGGACTGTGATCGGATTGTTGCATTCAAAGTTTTCAGTCGACGTCTGCTATGTCAGACTTTGTAGACAATCTTCCATTGTCAGACGCGAGCTCTTCCATCTAGACCTTCTCTGTCAGACTGCGCATGTAGCTCTCTATTAGACGCAAGCTCAAATCTGCCAATCCTTTATGGCTTTCCACTTATGTGCTGAGACGAGGTCTCAACCACCGCTCTCATTCTTAGTAACTTCCTTCATCGGGATCAGGATGAGGCCTGACACCCATGAATGTTCTTAGACGGTGCCAACGACTTTTGCGAGTCAATTTTGACGCCTCGAGGTTATGCAGATCTTCTTTTGTGACCAATACAGGCACAACAGGTGGCGGGCCGATAGCGTATGTGTTTAAATAATGTAACTGCAAAGTGTATTCTTATTATTATTGATATATTATTCATAGGATCAATCCCCATTGTGGATTGATCATGACGGTTATTGTAATAGGACCAAATCCCCTTTTGCGGATTGGTCAAAAGACAATTATAATAGGCAGAATAAGAAGTCGGCCCCAACAGATATTAAAGAGGCCCAGAAATGTAATTAAGGTGGGTTTACCCACCCAGTTTGAGAAGTCGGCCCTGCCAGTGAATAGACACTCCACACTTGCCAGTCTAATATAAATAAGGAGGCTAGCGCCTCACTTAGACACACAACTCACTTGCTCATTGAGAGACAAGTTTCGGATCTACTGCTGGAGAAGAAGGAGAGAGAGAGTGGCACATATCTAGGAGAGGACTTTCTGTATTAGTTTAAGAGATCTCTTGGCATTGTATTGGCTATCTATATTAAGGAAGTTTTGTTGGGTTTTCTTCCCCTAGAGGGTTTCCCAGGATAAATGTTGTGTCTCTTGTGATTGTGTATTTCTTAGTGATCTTGGATTATGCTATTGTTATCTAATGAAATGCAAACAACTATAATAATGGCTTAAACGTTAACATGGAATCAGAGCCAAGCTAAAGGAAGCATCTTTCACAAGTGAAAAACGTCACTGTTGTCGTACATGAAAATTAGGGCTTTTTGATGGTGAAGCTTTTTAGCCCCAAAACCATCTAGAAAAGTGTGTCCTCCCCCAAGGATCATTTTGGCACCTTCAGCACACCTTTTTAGTGGCTAGATCTCCCGGAAAGTGAAACCCTAGTTTCACAAAGTACTAGAAAACCAGAAGCACCAGTCCAAAAATCCACAGATCAAGTTTGAGGGGGTAAGAGTTGGATTTTCAGAAATCTGACTGCACCAGCTAACTCGCCTTAGCTCAGCGCATCTATCCCCTCGATCAGAATTTCAAAATTCAAAGTTTGAAAAATTAGGGTTTCCTCATAAAACCCTAAGTTGCAGTTGCAGTTGCAGTCTCAGAACCAGTTGCAGTTGCAACCGTACTACTAGTTGCAGTCACCCTTGAAGTTCTCTTAAAAGTTGTTAATGATTACCGCTGCTACCAGATGGAGCCACTACCTGCAAATGCTATCAGAGGTATGTACTCACATATGTTTAATGGTTAAACCCTAAAGAGTATTTGCAGGAGAAGGGATCTCTTGCCATAGATCCAACACATTCAGAGGAATGATGCAACC
>ML832424.1:31418-52913 GCA_009831015.1 Picea engelmannii | reverse complement strand
TGAAATTACATGGTTATATTGGGTATTATATTGTTTCATTAAAAAAATATAAAGTTTATTTAAACCCATTAAAAAAACATGGTTGCGATATGCATAGGAATTACATATAAGATTATACATGCTGCTGGAAATGGTGATATACTTTGAAGATTTAAAACTGAGTTTTGAAGTGGATATCATATTGTTTTTAAGAAAACAATGTAAAAGTTATTAAATATACCATGTTCCATTTGAAAGGTTGAGGTTTCATACATGCCTCATACACCAAATGATGTTAGGAGTTATGAAAGATGATCCTATGGGAGCCACAACTCAAATTTAGATTTCTCCATTACGGGGACAATGGAGAAGATTATAAAAGCAATGAAATTTACTAAATCGAATGGTTAAAGTTTGATGTTAAATATGCTAGCAAAGTGGATTCTTTGACTTCCAAGAACATTATTCGTATTGATTCATATAGTAGCAAATATATTGTGCACATTAATTTTGTATGTAGCACAGGGTGCTGATAAGATGATGAAAGTATAGGATGTTGTAAATGGTCTCAAGCTTCATAACTTTGAAGGCCATAATTGAGCGTATGGAAACCATTGAGGCACAACCATGCATGCATCAACTCATGGGCCAAAATTGAACCTGTTAATAATATTGAAAGACCATAAAGAGTGAGAAACTATTTTCTATAGTGGAGTGTGCAGTGAGGCTCATTTCATCCCCTTGATATTCTATTGTTTGTATTTTCTTTTTGTAATGGTAGTAAAATCGGGTTTTAGTGACAATAATTCATGATTTATTCAACCTATGTGAAGTCACCGAGGGAAAGGATAATAAAGATGTAATTGCAAGTAACATCATGGATATATAGTCTTATCATGTCAATCATTTGATATTTTTAACCTATTGAAGCATCAATTATGTTTTTCTAAACTAATGAAATTTTTGGTTAACTAAATATATATGTAGGGGGACAATATCCAAGATTTTTGAGCGTACATTGGAAATTTTTGAAAATTGTCATCAACAAGATTTTTGAATTCATGCACGAGACCCACTGTGGAGTGTAGGCTCTTAGCTTAAAATCCAAATTAGTTATGTAAAGGGTCATTTTCATTTGAGTGAGTGTTTCACAAGGCTAGTATTGACAACCTTGTAACTCTGGTTTTTTTTGCATGTTTACATCAATTTAAATGAGTGGAATCCAATCCAACTTGGCATCTCTTTGTTCCAATGAGAAAGGAAATCTCTTCTTGTGTTGAATATACAATTATACTTTGTCCAGGTAGACTAAAGGTACTACCCATGGNCTTTTTTTTTTTTTGTGTGTGTATATATATACTTGTTGAATTTTTGCAATTGTGATATATATACCTCTTGAATTTTTGCAATTGTGAATTTTCTCTTATTTATAAAATTAGGTAATTTGGGTTGTAGTTCATTCATTAGATGAATTCAAAATATTATGAAATTTTCATGAATGTTGAAAATGAGCAGTTGATATACCATGCTTCATTTATCTTTTAATAATCATGAAAGATTTGTTGACCTTTGAATAAAATTGATCTATTTGGTTCTAATGGTTAAACAAGTTTACTGATCTGTTTAAGTGTTAAGCATCTTACAGGTAATTCATGGCTATCGACCCTAGAGTTTGAAGTCTTTTTTAGATACACAACATTGCCTACCATAGGAATTTTTAGTAATTCAAAAAATTTGAGATCATAATCATGAACTTTGCAAGGGATAGTTTATAATATGAATAGGTTTAAGAAACATTTTCATGTGGTCCACATTGAATAGTTTGTGATAGTGTAAAGGTTCCATGCATCCCTATATGATATGTTGATTTTTCCATTTGTCAACTATGTGGATTGTACCAGTTTGAGTGTGTTGGCCACATCCTACTGATTATGGCATTGACTGGACAATTCAAAGCATTGGTTTTTACTTTATGTTGTTGTTGATCCATATATGCAGGGGTGGTGGTGGCATTTTTCGGTGTTGGCGCTTTTGCAGGTCACAATGTTAAAGATTGTGTTATGCCAAAAAGGGTGGTACATAAGTCTATGGCCATGCTAGTGTTGCTTGGCATTGAACCTTGTGTGACACATAAGTTGGGTCTGACACTTGAACTAAATGTTGCACAATATGGAGAAGCTACATGTTGAATAGGTAATATGCCAAAAACGGTTTGTGTGTCCTGGTTTAGATCAGTTAATCATGGCTAAATTTAACACAGTTAATTTTACCAACTTGGAAAATTTCACAATGGTTAATCATAGTCAATTCTAAATAGCAATTCATGTGGGTCAATATAGATTCCGTTTCATTGGCTTAGAATCCATCAGTTGAACACATAAAATTTTCAAGACATCATATATAACATATAAATATATCAATTGATGATGATGGGATCATTCAAACAACTTAAGGAAATTGTTAAAAATAGAGATGGGATTACTAACAATTAAAGACAATTCATAGTAGCGAGGTAATTTTAATTATTAGAATTGATTTCATTGTTACTAGAGACCATAACCAAATGAGAGAATGCCTACGAGTTAAAAGTATAATAATCTCTATAAACATTACCAAGTAATGATTGATCATTAAAAGTTTCCAATACGTTATGACACTTGTGAGTGAGACAACACAATTATTATTTCTACTATTAATGGTCAACAATGAAAGAAACTAAAACTGGTTATTAATAAAAAATCACAACCCTCTAGTTTCTAGTTGTATGTGGTAGTATTTGTTACTATGTTTAACAACGTATGCTGACCTCTATTTGCAAGACAATCATTGGATTTATGTCTTTCCCCTACATTTTTCACACTTCTTTTATGTTTCTCTTGAAAAATCCTTAGCATCTTTAGCTGCTTGGTGTATCCCTCTTGGAATTATCTTTCCTCCTAGCTTATCAATTTTCACCTCAAGCCAAATTGCATTCTTTAAAAAGAAGAATCTAGCTATATTGAGACAGTAGGGCAATATTTTCTACATGGACTGAAACATAACATAGTAAAACTAAACATAGGTTAGATCCTAAGTCTCAAAACCCCAGGGCTTGCTGCTTGGCACCAAAAAGGTTAGATCCTAAAACATAATTACATAACATACTAAAAATAAGCATAGGTTGGATCCTAAGTCTCAAAACCCCAGGTCTTGCTCCTTGGGACCAAAAAGCAGAGAATCATATAATTAAATGATATTTTCCATGTCCTCAATATTTATGGGATACTACAAAATAGGGGTGTGATGATTCTTTCCGTATTTGATCATTAAAAACAACTCAGTGAGTTCATAAAAATTGTATTAAATCCAATCCAAAATTTTATTTTTGGGAAAAAGGTGAAGTTGGATCGACTTTTGGTAGAAACGTTTTTGAAAACTACAAAATCCTGTTGTAAGATCCAATCATCTTACTTAGATTGAATTTTAAAAACTAGGCAGTTCCCAATTGACTTTGTTTGTTGCATGTGATTTAAATAACATCCACCAGATTATACTTAATTTCCAAAGAGAAAACTTTACTGAAGAAAGATGATAAGGGAAAGAATAAGGTTTCTACTCGACTTACTACAATGGAAATCTTCAAACCCTTTACTTGCTTGCTGAGGATTCTTTTGTAGATGGTTTTTGCTGCGATGGAGGTGGCATAACTATTGTAACCACTTCATGCTAATCTGTCTCCATGATCTTAACCAAGGATTTTCTTAACCATTCTTCTATGTATTCCCTCATTGGAGAAACTGTTATTTCGTGCTTTGTAATTATCTCAAATAGTTCATTCTCCATTTCTCTTAAGTCAATACTTAATTGGTACAATGTGTCCTCGTTGTCATCATTCTTATTGATGTATCGAACAAGCCACTTTTCAACCTTATCTTTGGAGAATTCTATTGAGTTAGTAAACTCACTCATCCATGCAACTTTTAATTCTTCACATTGATCCAATAGTCGCTCTTTATACATAAGTATGGTATCCATTAATAAATTTGGGCCGTCAAGTTCCTTTGTAAGATCAACAAGTTTTAAAAATAAGTCACCTCTCTTGATTTTCATAGCATCTAATTCATAAAACATATCTCTTAAACATTTAATTCTTTTCATCCAACATGCATTAATTTTCTTCATTCAGATACTATATGGAAGGTTTTGTTATCTTTTGTGGGTTTCTCTTAGACTTGAAACTTTTTCCACAAACGTTCCCACAACCTCCTTGTAAAAACCTTCGTCATTATCTAGATCCTTTTGGAGGTATTCTTTGAAATGCATAATCCTTGTTGAAAAACTAGTTGAACTTTGTGCTATCTCCCAGATTTCATGGATTGGGTCTATTATTTTTTGAATTCCATCTCCAACATACTTTCTCACACCCAAAAAAGAACTCGAGGAATATTTCAACTTATTTCTTCTTTCTGGGATGTCCTCAATGGTAAGTATTGGTTGAATTGGAGTTAATGGCTTAACAAACAATGGTTTCAAAATTAGATCTTTCTCTAATTCCTTTATTTTTTATTTTAGAATTAAATTTTCTATCTCAATATAAAAAATGGATTCTCTTAGTGCTTCCTCGACTACCTCATGAAACTATACAATTTTCGAGGGTGCAACCCCATGAAAATCAATTTGTAATTTTCGACTCTTATTTTCCATGTTATCCTTCTCTATTAACAAGTTTTTGGAAATTTTCTAGTAGGACGCATGGTGAAGTGTGACATATTCTTCTTCAAATATCTCTAGTTCTTGGGTAACTAGAGCTTCAATAATTTCCTAGGTTTCCAATAGTCATTGTTCTAACTAGCTGAGTTCTTTGATAACTTCATTTACATCCATATCTCGGGGACTCTCTTCAATTTAATGTATTTTTAGTCCTATTTTCAGAGTCTCTCTCTTTCTTTTAACAGAATTATGTACAACATGGGGTTTTTCCAAGTTTTTATTCATAGGGTCTTTGTCACCACCATCATTTGAATTTCCAGCAGGTGTTTTTCTTGTTTCTAGACTGCTACTTCTTGGTTTTGTTTTAGCTAGAGTACTTCTCTACGAAATAATGGGTGAATTGGGGTTTTTGTTTGTTATTTCTCTGCCCTTTTTTCTATAACACTCATTAGTGCTAGATAACTCTTCAATATCGTTTAGGGATTCATTAACTGAGGTCTCAAGGATATTTTCATTATCTCCTTTTCCTTCCTTGAACAATTCAGATTTACAAAAATAAGAAGAATATCCCACCAAGGACATGCTTGGAGAAAATAGGTCATTAGGGTTGAAACCCTTGATGCATTTAGCTTCTTTTAAACCAAGTTGGTAAAATTGACCCTCAAATTCATAAGTGAGAAATATGCTTGACGACAACTTCTCCAACTCTCTAAGGCAATGGAATGAACTACTTCTTCCTTTTTTCATTAAAGAAGCATGCCAAGTACTTGTACTATCTACACACTTTGATGACAAAGTGTCTATCAGATACATAGAAATAGGAGAAAAAAGTGTTTCTCTTAGAAACTGAATAATCTTAGAACACTGAAATCCTCTGTAGTCTCGAAAATTCATTTCTCTGCGAGAAAGAAAGCAACCTCAAGTGACAATACCTATGTGTTAGGACCATAGATTGATTTTTTGAATTCAGAAATAAAATTGTTGTGGACTAGGTAGAAATTGTATGGAGTCTTGTGTCTCCATGAGGTTGGATACCAAACATAGATTGGTTCCAAATTAAAATCAACGCTTATCTCCCTCATACAGTCTTCGAAAATGTGGCACTAGGATATGGAAAATATCAAATAAGAATTCATATAGAATTTTTGGGTTCTTTTCAAACCACCTAGTTGAAAGGAAATTTCATTTGAAATAATTTGCCCCAGTAAATTAGTGCGTTTTCATGCACAAAAAAATGTAGGAAAATGATTTGTTGGGGTATTTCAACTAACTTAACTCAATCTTAGCGGATTTTGTATTAGCTCTTGGGTCGACGAGATATTTCTCGAGGAGCTCTGATCCTCCTTTGTGTTTCTTAAGAAATTCATTGGCTTCCTCATTCTTGAAATGCATGGTGGGTTTTGGGAGATTTAGCATTCTCGTGAAGATTGAAGTAGCCAAGGATATGGGTTTCTTCTCCCGAACTTGAATTATTCTTCTTTCTGTATCAATTTTGTCTATGCACCGAAAAACTAGCTCTTTTAAATCTGTCACCTTAGGTATAGAGTTGGCCAGTGATATGTATGATCTATAAACTTGGTTTGTTTCCTTTTTGGTGAGAGGGAGAGCCTTGTACCAATTGTAATCTTGAAACCACTGGAACTCATTGTCTTCACATCTAGGAGTGTTCCTTGTATCTCCAAAATACAAATCATTTCCCCTACTTGACATAATTTACACTACTTTATATTCTTACCAATAGGTGGCACTACTGTTGATATAACCTTTTTACACATGGCATATTAAACATTTTTTAAATTTACCACGTATTTCCTTGATTATTAACCACCATAAATCTTATTTCAAAGTTGTTGACTTGCATGGTAAGATTTAGAATTTAATACAAAGATTTACGAAATCTTTCCCACTTTAATAACGATATTATGTTAACACAAATGGTGGCCGATGTGGTGGGGGGAAATAAATGTGATTGAGAAATGGTGACGTGATGTCAAGGAATATGGAAAATGGTTAAGTATGGAAGTGAAAAAATGGGAATGGAGTGTGCAATATAGTGAATGCAAGATTGCTGGATGCTCGACACAAGATACAGGAAATGAAAAAGGTAAGAAATGATGACTCTTGCATCCACAATGAGAAAATAGACTAAATATGAGAAGAGGACGTTATGTGGGTCACGAAAGTGAATTTGTCATTCTGTAGAACATGGGATTGAGGGACACGAGACATAGGGGGAAACATAAGTGGCGAGGAAAGTTATCCCACATCTTCATTCAAAGAAACAACTAAGTATAAATAGGTAAAGGGTGCAATTTGGATGACGTGGAGATAGAAGGGTCATTCTGAGTGCCACGTGACTACGAGACATGAGACATGATGATTTGTGGGACATGAATATGTTGGTTTCACAAAACACATAAAACAAATAAGTGTTGGGATTGCAAGAGAATAAAAATCAACTATGTAAAGTTACATGGGCTTGGGGGTATGTGGACTTGGGGATTTGATTGGGAAAAAAGAAAGACAAGGGAAAAAGACTAAGGATGGATATGTATGTAATAACGTTGATCAACGAATGTAGATCAACATTCGAATCGAACTGCATGATAGTTACCCCCTGTGGGTTGTTGAGAATCCAAAATATTCTTCCATTAGAAAAATGAAGTAAAAAAATAAGAGAAAAAGGAAAAAGGGAAATAAATATAGATGGATAAAGAATATACAAATGTTTACGAAAAAAGACTATGTATATATTTTGCTTGGGGGGAATATACAAAGGTGTATGGAAAAAGACTATGTACAGATTTTTCTTGGGGGATTCAACATAAGAAATGCTTAAGATATTGCCTATTTAATATAGTTCATGATATCTTTTTTGCATTGGTGATTGTTCTTCTACATATTCAACACTTCCAATAAGAGCCAAGGCATTCAATTCCAAATGTAATGGTAATATTGCTTTTCTTCCATACAATAGGGTATATGGAGAATGCCTAGTACTATCTTTTGGAGTAATACAACTTTCCTAGAGTGTATCTATCAACTTCTTTTTCCATTTTTTTATGCTTGCCTTCAATTGTCTTTTTAGGAATTTGAATTCATGTTTTTTTTTGTTGACCCAAACCATTTTCTTGTGGGTAATAGTTAGATGACGTCCCATGATGATTCCATGTTCTCCACATAAATTCGTAAACTTTGACCTATGAATATTGAGCCATTATCTTTTATGAAATTTTCTGGTACACCAAATCTAGACAACATGTATTTTTTTTTAAGAAAAAATCAATTGTTCTCACATTTCTTAAAGCAACAAATTTTTTGCACTTGGTAAAATAATTACTTGCAACGATAATATAAGAATTTCCTTTACTCAACTTTGGATTTATTGGACCAATCCATCAAGGTCCCATTGTGCAAATTGTTGCTCTATTGTTATAGATTGTAATGGCATTGTATATGTCTTCATTTTTCCTGAAAATGTTTGACATGGAAGACTCTTTCGAATAATTTCATAAGCATCTTTAAATATAGTTGGCCAATAATATCCATGTGAGTAGTCATAAGTGGCAAAAAATGTTCACCACAAACCCCACTATGAAATTCTTGAAGCATTTCTATGGATTTTGAGCAATCTAAACATATTAAAAAAACTCCATCAAAATTTAGATGAGTACATATTGATTAGTTTTCATCTTCAGAGTTCTTATTCAGTTAGAAGACATTTCAGGAGGAAATTGACTAGATTTCAATTAGAAAATTGTGTTCTTATACCATTATGATGTAGCTAAACTTATTTTTTGTATTACAATGTCAAAGGCATTGGGAGGAGAGATGTTCACAACTTCAATTCGAGTCATGAATTTACATAATCTCTGCCTCTCATCAACTTTCAAAGGTTTCATCTCCAAATCATATTCTCGAAGCTTTGTTAACCAATATTCCCATCTACCCTCTTTAAGTTGTTGATTGAGTGACATCTTTAATGATGAACCTGGAACATAAAAAATGATGTGAGATGACAAGATATAGGTCTTGAAATGAGCTATTACATTTACCAGGGAAAGAGCTTGCTTTTCAATTATTGACTAATTTAGTTCATAATCATGCAAGGTATTACTCATGAAGGAAATTGGAAGTTCTTCTCCTTTTTCATATTTCAGAGTAAGGATGGAGGACATGGTTTCTTCTGAAGTGAATGAATACAATATAAATTCTTTATCAAATTTAGGGCTAACAAGAATAGGGACAATAATAATGGCATGCTTGATTTCTATGAATTTTTTTTGAAAATATCTTGTCCATTCAATTTTTTGATTCTTCTTTAATAGGTTATGAAGATGAAATGAATCTTTAAAAGAATATATTAAATTTTATTATCTATTAACAAATAAACTGTTGGGCTTCATTTATCTGGTGTTAATATTTTAATTTCTGTTAATCACTTACCTCACAATCACTGAGCTATCAAAGTAATTTTTAAATATGATTAGGTAAATGTAAAAAAGTAAACACATAAACTGATATCTTTATAATAGCAAGGAAGTTAATGATTGAAATCACAACCATTTATTTTGTGTGACTACTAAGAATATTCCAGCCATATTTAATCGTGTTCATAAAAAACTTATTAAGCACTAAACCCCTATTAAATCTGCCCATTGTCAATAGGTGTGGAACAAATATTCGAACAATGTTTATCTTTCCAAAGAAATATTGTAGTGTAGGTGGATTTAAGTCATTTATTGCATTAGCTCTTTCTGGATCAATGTGTATTCCTTATTTGCTCACAACATGACCCAAGATTGTTTACCACAATTTTGATCAACAATACAAAGTACAAAGCGTTGCCAAGATTCCCCTCAATTCACATTACTTGCGCAAAGTTTTCACGGAAAATTCAGCTCTACATTTTACTTGGCGATATTATCAGGCCTCTCAACCTATCACTTAATATGATCCCTTTTCTCACTCCTCGTGTTCCTAACACCGCTATATTTTGCATTCATGGTCATTAAAAATTACAAACATATAAACCTAAAAGATATGGATTTCATAAAACTCCAAAATTTGGGTTATATATAAATTTTATTTTGTTTTTATAAACAATATTAAATTCATTATATAGATATAATGAATATAATGAAGTACAATATATATGAAATTACATGGTTATATTGTCAAAAGTTGGCTAAAGTATGGGTATTATATTGTTTCATAAAAAAAAATATAAAGTTTATTAAGTTGAATGATTAACTTATGCACAGCCACTTAATGAAGTCCTCTTTATCATTTACTTTTTAATTTTTAACAAATTCGTAATATAAATATTTCACTTACTTTTTAATTTTTAACTAATTAATAATGTAAATCTTTCACGTGGTAATGGAGAATGCGAAGGATTGTAATGCAGAATGCAAGGCTTCCACAAATTCGTAATGTAAATCCTTCACGTGTTAATGGAGAATGCGAAGCGTGCTTGGTAATGGAGAATGCCAGGCGTTGTAATGCAGAATGCAAGGCGTTCAGCCATTTTATTGCGATAGTACATTCCAAGGCAAATTGGTTTTCGGAAACAATAAGACTTTTTCGATAAATTCATTTATTGATATTTTGTCTATATTATTTCCATTGTATTAGTATTTGTAAATTGTTTTCATGCGCTCAGTTCAAATGGCTAATCATTTTCTGATCAGGGAAATGCAATCAATACGTTTTCAATGGAGAAACCATAGTATCTCCTAGTTATGAAGGAGATGCACCAAATGTCTCTGCAGTTTTTACTTCGAAACAATCCAAGTATCCATGATTGCAGTTTTTACTTCGGAACAATCCAGTATCCATGATTGGACATGATTATGAGAGTTTTCTTTATCAAGCATGCCATTTATAACTCACATGACAGTTTTTACTTCGGAACAATCCAGTATCCATGATTGGACATGATTATGATAAGAGTTTTCTTTATCAAGCATGCCATTTATAACTGACATGAGACCTAATATGTAAAAATTGAACTCACATAATTGCAGTTTTTACTTCGGAACAATCCAGTATCCATGATTGGACATGATTATGATACGAGTTTTCTTTATCAAGCATGCCATTTATAACTGACATGAAACCTAATATGTAAAAATTGAACTCACAGATATTGCTCGGAAAATTCATTAGATCGCAGTGGCTGGAAAAATTTAGTATGTGAAAGGGAGGTGGAGATGGAAGCTTCCTGGCTGGAGGAAAGGGCGTCCTCGGGATATTCAACACTCCTTGTGACGCCTCGTATTCTTCCATCATTCCTTCATTCTGGATACAGAGACAGAGAAATCAAGCAGATGAACTCAGAGCCTACATGAATTAGGTAAAAAATGATAGTCTTTTCTTTGTTTATATCTGGAGGGGATTGCGGGAGAAGTAGATTAATCTACTTGGTATAGCTATACAGATTAGAACGGTTCATTAATAATCGGCGAGCACACAGCCTTAGTATATAGATTTATGATAATTTATGGAAGTAAATTATTTTTGTACATCTAAATTTTTAATTTAATTAATTAACATTGATACATACACATGTATTGCATTGCAGTTATATGCATGCAATTATATAGAAGAGGTTAGGTTTATTTTATTGTGTAATTTGAATAATTTGTTTTAGGTTGGACCATTAAAATAATAATTTGGATGAATTTATTCATACATTAAGGTCCAGTTGCAACTATACTAAAAAGTTATACCCAGAACGAATTGCGCTGTAGCTATTTCATGCTTTTCACGAGGACTAAGTCCAATCACTAAAAGTTTTCTCAAGGTAAGCTTTGATAGTTATTATAAAAGTCCAGAAATGCCTATGCTGATTAGGGTTTGTAGGATTTTAACTAAATTATTTATGGATGCTAGGGTTAAGGTTAGGATTAGAGTTTGTAGGACTATAACCAAATTAAATTAAATAATAGGATTTGTAGAATTATAACCAAATTAAATTAAATAATATTAGGACTAAATTAAATAAGATATAGATAGTTTTCGAACTCTCTATTTAATGCAAAATGCACAGCCCTATCTAATTACTAATGCACAGAGTTCTAGGTTATTTAATACCTAAAGCTTGGTTATTTCGACTTTCACCAACCACTAGTAACTTGTGACTCTGGTTTAAATATAAAGTTTATTTAAACCCATTCAAAAAACATGACTGTGATATGCATACATATAAGAATATACATGCTGCTGTAAATGGTGATATACTTTGAGGATTGGTTATTTCGACTTTCACCAATCACTAGTAACTTGTGACTGTGCTTTAAATATAAAGTTTATTTAAACCCATTCAAAAAACATGACTGTGATATGCATACATATAAGAATATACATGCTGCTGTAAATGGTGATATACTTTGAGGATTTAAAAGTGAGTTTTGAAGTGGATATGTTTTTAAGAAAACAATATAAAAATGGTGATATACTTTGAAGATTTAAAAGCGAGTTTTGAAGTGGATATGTTTTTAAGAAAACAATATAAAAGTTATTAAATATACCATGTTCCATTTGAAAGTTAGAGGTTTCATAAATGCCTCATACACCAAATGATGTTAGGAGTTATGAAAGAGGATCCTATGGGATCCACAACTCAAATGTCGATTTCTCCAATATTGATGAGAATGGAGAAGTTTATAAAAGCAATAAAAATTACGAAGTCCAATGGTTAAAGTTTGATGTTAAATATGCAAGCAAAGTGGATTCCTTCACTTCCAAGCACATTATTCCTATTGATATTTGAAAACATTATGATTGGTTTAACAATATCAGATTCATATAGTTGCAGAATATATTGCGCATTAACTTTGTATGTAGCTCAGGGTGATGATAAAATGATTGAAGTATAGGATGTTGTAAATGGTCTCATGCTTCATAACTTTGAAGGCCATAATTGAGCGTATGGAAACCATTGAGGAGCATCCATGCATGCATCAACTCATGGCCAAAATTGAACCTGTTAATAATATTGAAAGACCATAAAGAGTGAGAAACTATAACCTGCTAGTCGAAGGTACAAATCTTGCAGCTTTCATGAATACGATGAAAGGAATACCTAAAGTAATCACGATTGAACAAATACTTGAAATACAGGCAGCCAGAAAGTGTTTCATTGGTGAGATACAATATACAATGCAAGTTATCACATAAGCATCATATGCTGCTTCTTGTGGATGTTATATGGTGAAGCTCTTGGCACTACTAGTGACTTGATGCTCGGATCCTTTGAGAAAAATACTGATTATATTTTGCCGCCCCATTCATGCGAGACTTGAAAATGTGATGGAAGTGGTTTCTAATACACGTTTTTTTTTCTGGATCTAGTGGATGTTGCACTCAATTATGGAAAATATTTTAAAAGATTATGCAGGCACATCAACTCACCACATTTATGCTGGTTCTTTTTGTCATAACTGCCACTTCCCTACCGGGCTTCATCACTATGGTTCATTACAGTTGGTTGCTACACAGTGATAACCAGTTTATGTGTTATCACACATAAGATATGTCCTCATTCAATTATTATTGAAATTTATCTACTGAGTTCTCTAGAACAGAGGAAAGAATTGATAAAGCTTTGTTATTAGTATGAGAGCTTTGGGTTCATATGCGTTATATTATTCTACGTGTTGATAGCTAAACAACTACAAGTTGGCTTGACAATTAATCTCACGATATAGGAAAAGATTTTAACGAAAAATAATGGGCAAAGATAATGTCGGTTTTCCCCATCTGTATGAGGCTAGTCGTCCTAATTGTATAATTGTATGGAAGGAAATCATGGAATTCATGAGGCGAGATTTAGCGATTTGTGTTCTGTGTTGGCCAAATTAGAAAACGAAATGGAGTAAAACGTTATAAATGATTTGTTCAAGAGCCAATTAAACACAAGCACTATGGTTCCAGTAATCTTTGTTTTGGGACACCTCTATTATGAAACGTGACGATGAATTTTGATACTGCGTGGGACGTGTCATGATTATGGTGCGATTACAACGTTGGGCCTTAAGACAACATACAGACGAACATATATGAAAGGTTCACTGTGGAGTCAATTACTCCACTTGTAGCAATTGTTGAAGACGTGATGTTGGTATATGCAACAATGTCGGGATCGTCACCAATTGATCTGACTTGTTTAAGACCGATGCCACCCTGCTATCCTAAGCTGTGAACAACTGATAATTTAAATGTTTTGGGTTCCACCAAACTTGAAAAGTATGCAAATTGGTCCAATGATGTCTATTCTGATGAAACTTATTAGGAGGAGTTTTGGAATTGAAACAAGAGAGATAATCTACCTGAGCTTGAAGAAATATGTGTGGCTCATATTGTTTCCATTGGCTGGCATTAAGTCATGCATATCCAAGCTTTAATCAAGGGCGACACATGGAAATCTCTTACCACGTCCAAGTTAATATATCATTCTTTGAGTCATTTTCAGCTGCACATTATGTCTCAGCCCAATCTCTCAAAATATGAGTCATGCATTAGTTGATATCATAGTAACCCTAACTACTGGTATGACAACGCCCAAAATACCACCAAGTTCACTCAATATTGGAGAGACTGACTTACAAACATCTTATGCATTCTGTTATTGCACCAAATTTAACTGGCCTCTCAGCAATATCTGTCCCTGTCGGTTACGACAAAGATGGACTTCCTATTGGATTGCAATTGATAGGTAGACCATGGGCCGAGGCTACACTTTTAAGATTAACTTTAGAAATAAAGGAGCTTGCACCATCTCAAAAAGGGCCTACTGTATTTTATGATGTTCTCGAAGGAAAATCGAAGTTTTGATGTGCATAAATCTCAACCAAACAATAATTGAACCAATCTTCTTTCTAAATGCCAGCACTATCTATAGTTTACAGTATGAAGCCAAAGTAGATTGGCACGCATCTGAGCCATATTTTGAGCCCAGTAAAAGAAGGGAGTCAGGTCTATAGAAATTAATCCACCTTTCCTTAAACAACTGACATGTGGAATAAAGAAAATTCCTAAATTATTTTTGTTACATTTTTTTAATCTCATAAAAGAGTCAGCCAGTTCGTTCTAAAACTACCCTAACTTCTCATTAAACGATTTAAAAGACGCATCAAACAACTTTGTAAGGGGAAGACAATTTTTAGAGGAGGTATGTTTACAGCTTGGTGAGGTTTTATCTTTTTTTCATTCTTCATATTCTATATTCTATACATTTTCTGTTCAAAGATTTGAAGAAGTTGTTGGAAGCAAGGACGTTTTGCAAAATATACAGATTTCTGTCTTTGTCTCACCACCATTGCTTTATTTTATGTCTGGTTTAGCTTTCTTTTTTTTCTTTCTATTCTTGGCTATTTAATGTATGATGCAACATTCCAATCTTGAATAGTTAAAGATAATAACTCTAACCCAAATCTTATGAGATAAAAACAATCAAAAAAATCTAAGAAAATGTATAAAAATATAAACTTCAATAAAAGATCAAGGTTTTTTTTGGTTATGAAAGTATTTCTTTCATTGTTTTTAGTTTCATTTTCATTAATTTTTTTAGATGCAATTTAAAAAAAATATAAAATACAAATTACATTACTTTTGTAATTCTATATATATATTCTCTTTTGTTTATTTGTTTTCTTTTATTAATTTAATTTTCTCTTATCCAATTATAACACAAACCAAAAAAATATCAAACAATACTAATATGTTTCTTTTTTTTTAACATTTCAATATACTTTTGTTTATTTATTTTATTTTATTTTGAATTGTGATAAACTATTTATAAGTTACAAGGAAAACAAAATACAATCTTTTATTACATTATCTTGTTTATATTATTTATTTATTTTATTTTATTTTGAATTGTGATAAACTATTTATAAGTTACAAGGAAAACAAAATACAATCTTTTATTACATTATCTTGTTTATATTTTTTTCAATAACAATATTTAAAAATTTAAAAGAAACCAAAAATTTTCATATTACTTTGTTAGTTTTATGTAAATATTAATTAATCTTTAGACTTTCTCATTTTCACAATTAGGTTATCTTTACCTTTGGTTTTGTACTTTTTTACAAAATAAAATACAAAATGATAAAGTCAATAAAAACATAAAATTTAATCACACAATACAGTTTTAACTAATACTAAACTAATTAGTTTAGTTATTTTAACTTTCTTTTAAAGTTTTGCATTTACTTTATTCATTCTAGTTTTGTTTACTCTATAAAAAATAAACACAAAAATCTTTTTTAAAAAATCATAAATAATTATTCATGTTTAGACTTTTTAATTAGGGGTCAAAGTACAATCTCTTGAATCTGTTCCTTATTTACCTATGTTTTTTTTTCTTTTATTTCTTCTCCAAACTTTTTTTTGTATCTGACAACTTCTTTTTTCTTTGTATATTTGTCTTCATCTCATATTATTGTCGATCTTGAGATGGACTTGGTCTTTGCTCACATGTTCTTCATTATGATATTGCTTTCCTTGTCTTTCTCGTACTACATCAAGTCTTGTGATTTCTAGAATTTGTTCTTCTTTCATTTTCTCTTCAGGGACTTTTTCTTTATTCATGTGCACTTTTTCTTGTTCTTTTCTTTTCCAAACCTTAGTATATATGATATGTGTTTCTTTCTTCATGGATGAAACTGTCATGCTTCTACAATTCCGAGTCACCATAATTGTGGCATTTGTAACATTTGATATTATGTGGGGCCACATAAGTATTTCTTGCTTGAGTATTTATTTCATAAGCCATACAATCTGCAACCTTATGTCCAAAGTTAGTACAATAAAAACAATGACCATAAAATAAATTTACATACCTAGGAGTGAATGATCTTCTTTGAGGTGTAGTCCTTCTGAAATCATGCTTTGGTTGATCACGATCTTATCTTATCTTGACTCCTTCATTATGAGTGGCGCTTCTTGGTTTTCTGGATATGGAAGGTATTCTTTGATGTCCATCTCTTATGTAGTCTTCTTCTTGAGTCTTCTGTCCTTTTGGAATATTCTTCTTTAGGGGCTTACATTCTTCCTTATTTCTAGAACCTTTGATTACTTCTACATAACTCTTAGGTTTCTCTTCACTTTTTCTTTTCGATGACCTGTGATATTTCTCTTCAACTATCTTTACTAATGTTGAGGATGCTTCTTCAATGTTTTTGCTAAGATTGACAACTTTTACTCTTAACATAACAACTTTTTCTTCAATCTTCTCACAATCCTCTTCTTTCTTCTTCATCTGGATCTTCATTACGTCTTCTGTTCTTCTTGTTTCTTCAAGTTGGATCTTCAAGATAACTATTTCTTCAGGTTCTCTTTCTCGTTGATTGTATACTACTTCATTTGGATTTTTTGTCTCATCACTTTGAATTTTCAAATACAGACATTCAAATTCAAGATGTCCTCCTTTTTCACATTTAAAACATAAGCACATACATTTGTTGATTTTGAACTCTTCTTCTTCTAAATTTTTCTGACATGATGAGCATCTTTCTTCTTCTTTTGTACCTGCATATTCTTTGTCATTCTCTGACTTTGTGATGGGTGAAGAATATATAATATGTAACTTATCCCAAATTTCTTTAGCTGATGAACATTTATCCACTTTGTCCTTTACTAAATCATATAGTCCTTCCAAAATGAAATCCATTGATTTTTTTATTTTTTATTTATTTATTTATTTTATATTTCGTTTCAGTTCCTTCTTGGATGCAGTCTTTTACCTTTTTGAACTATCATATTTTGTAAAAATTGATTGCCAAATATCATACCCTTGTGCCTGTAAAAATACTTTTTTCCTTCTGATCCATATCTCATACTCTAGATCACTCTGACCATCAAATGTTGGTACTCCATTCTCAGTGTATTCCATAATATCCTTCCATTGGTTAAACTGTTTCCTGAAGGAACCTTCTTTGATACCAATTGTTGGATTATTGATAGGGGGGTGAATCAATAATGAACAATTTATACACTTTTAACCACAGTTTGTATTCCTTTAACCTATTCGACAATGTTCACAAGTTCATCATTAATATATTATTGCATCATATAATATTAACATCCATTAGTGCATAATAAACAATAATAGACACATCCACACAATCCACAATACACCAATATTTTACGTGGAACCCCAATGCGGGAAAAAACCACATAATTCTTTTCTTATATGTATTTAATAATTACATTCAAGGAAGAATCAAATTCCAATTCTCTATCTCCAACCAGAAAGAGGATCCAACCCCCTGTGTTCTACTGCTCCAACCGGAAGGTGGCTACAACCACCCAATTCTCTAGCTCCAACCTGAAGGAGGCTCCAACCCCCTAATTCTCAGGCTCCAACCTGAAGGAAGCTCCAACTCCCTGGTTCTCTGACTCCAACTGGAAGGTGGCTCCAACCACCTATGCTTTCCCCCTCCTACAACCCTGAAATATAAATGCCAAATATAGACAACCTGTGATTGTCATGAATCAATCACTGTCATTGTCAACCTACACTAAAAAATTGTAACAACCTGTACCAAACAATCTGTACCAACAACCTATGCCAATAACCTGTCAGAATAATCTCATCAACCAATCATGTACATCAATAAATAGCACAAAATGTACTATCACAAGTGCATCAACCATGCACATCACAACACCATGAAGAATGTGCTCATCGTAGAGTGCATGATAACCTCATCATCTCTAGTATGACCTGTGCCTGCTAAAACTTAAACAAAATATCAATGCATCCTGGGTGGTGATAGCACCCTTCGTCCATATATGATAAAAATCAAAATGAGAAAGAAAATATATCTAATAAAACATATGCAAATATAATATATACAAGTGAAACAAAGCAATATGAATATGCAACTAAGGCTACACTAACATGATATTCATGATATATACAATGGATGCAAATTCCTACCTACCTACACTTACCTGTAATTACCTGAATGATAGGTATAGTCATATAACTAGTGAAACCATCTTAGGAATATGTTATAACGTCTACCTCTGTGCTTCATCATAAACCAAAACAATGACAAGTTTAGCACAAAAATAACATGAGTTAGAGCATGCATTATATCATAGGAAATCATAAAATCTAGGTCATGGAGGTGGGAGGGAGGGAGAAAATTATGCCAAGCCATATCTCCAGAAAATTGCTCAATCCATCTCTGAAAAGGACCGTGAAAGGTCAAAAACTCGAGAGGTTGACTCAAAGAGTCTGAAATTTGACCACCTTGGACCTCATCACTCCCCAAGGTCTGAGAAGGGACTAAAAAGAATCTAGAGGATGGCTGGAAACTTCTTAGAGGAAAGTTGAAAGACTAAGATAATAAACTTCTTCTTAAGGCATTCAACCTACCCTTCAATTCCAAAGGAAGGATTTCCCTAGAGAAAAAATGAGACAAGGGACATGTTTCCAAACTGCATCCTTAGTGATATAAAAAGATAATGGAAACAAAGGGAGATGGAAAACCTCATCACAAGTATCCTACTTCAGGAAAACCATGTCCTCACCCTTATCAAAGTCTGAGCACAATGACAATTGAAAATATTCCTCATAGAATAAATCCAAGTGCTCAAAGAAATATTCGTTAAAATCCTCAAGGTATGACCGAAAATCATCATGAGAACATTGCATTAAGTTATCCTTGGGTTTTTGGAATATATCTGTAATTATATCATATCCTTGTTTCCAAATTTCAGAATCAATAGCAATCTCATATGATATTTGTGAAGGAAACAAATGGAAATGACCCTCAATGTCATAAATGAGATCTCCATCATAACCAATCACATCCAATTACATTTTCCAACATGTATGAACTCATTAATATTATCAACCATATCATTATATTTATCATAACATGAAGGGTTTAGTACATCCAGGGTTCCTCTAGCACCTCTTCACTTTCCAAGTCATAAAATAAAGCATCGTCAAAATACTAGAAAGGGAAATGACTTGCCATATTCTCTTCTTCTTGTGCAAGAGTGAAAAAGGATTGGATGAATTCATCAAATGGAGGAGAGGACATAAATGCTTCATCCTCACGACTCACCTCTTCAATCATATCATTTCCTTCATCACAACATGAAGGGTATAGCTCGTCCAAGGATTCCTTTACTTTTTCACCTTCTGAATCATAGAATAGGGAATCATAAAAAACCTGAAAGGGAAACTGATCAACCTTATTCTTTTCTTCTTGTGCATGAGGAATATGATCTTGGATGGATTTTTTAGAGGTAGGAGTGCACATCAACATTTCATCCTCATGTTTGACTTCTCCAGGCTCTCGCTCTTCAACCAGGTTTTCATTATCTTTGGTATAATCATGAGTAAATTCTTGCTCTTCCTCATGGGATTGGTAACCTTCATTAGGAACCCTCTATTCAACCTCTTGTTGGTTGATCATTGGGTCCCATATTTCTTGGAATTCTCTAATGAATATCTCAAGGGAAGCTATTCTCTCTGGGTTAAGAATATATGGGGTATCCTTAGGGTCATCAACCTTGACTTTTGGAGTAGAGAAACATTCTTCCTTGGATGAGGAGATATTGGCTTCAATTTCTGTAGCCATGTCATAAGCTTCTTGGATTTTCGTTGGGCCCTTTTTAGGGAGGATGAATCCTAATTGTCCTGAGAACGCCCTGGCATAGAGAAGGGTGAGATATTCCTTTCCAAGGTGAGATCTTTCAGGGATTTGTTGTAACAACCTCTCAAATATGGTATGGAACTCCCCAACGGTCTGATTCTCATTATTTTTTATGCCATTGAGTTCATTTAGCAATGAGTACATATTCTCTCTGACACTCCATATTTTAATAAAGACTTCTTCTAGTTGATCCATGTATGTGATTCTGGCATCAGGGAGACTATCATACCATACTCTAGCATCATCATGAAGAGTGGAAGATAAGAGTTTCTTTTCCAGATCTTCAACATCATCACTGATAGGGTGGAGCTAAAAGAAGGCCCAAAAAATAGTCATGTGTACTTCTACACTATCCACATTACTACCAGTGAACCTTGGGAGCCAATTCTCATATCTTGCAGGCGTTCGTCGGGGGTAACCCAAAATTTTACTCATATCCATAGGTTTGAAATTACCCGGGTCCCATTGAGAAGCCATGGTTGGCTTTTTCATTAGTGGAGTCTCCATATAATCCTTATAGGGATTATCAAAGGGAAAAGAAGGAATCACCCTCAGTTGATTCACTAGGTAATCTTGTAAAGTAAGAAGGATTTGAGGAAAAAGATTACCGAAGATATGTCGTTCAAGAAAAATTGACTCGATGTTCCATGAAAATGATGCCGAAAATGTTATCGTACAATATGTACTTTCCCAAAGCCCAAGGAAAGTGAGGAATATTGGCATAACAACATGATTTCCTATCACTGTCACCTCTGTAATACCCCAAGGACAAGCCAAGGTTGTAATTATGAATGTAACATGTTTTGTAGGCCAGTGAGCCAAGTATTTATAAGCTGGTAGGCTTATGTGTTGACTAGGCCGGGAGCCTAGATATTAAAGGCCAGGAGCCTATTTTGTACATGTAAATATTCATATTATTAATATAACATCACTACATGTAGACCGACCATGAAGAAAGAGTTATGGGGGACTGAAGTCCACTAGGTTGGGCAAGGTGTTAAGGTCCTAACCCGCACATAGGTAGATCAATGTATTCATATGTAATAAAGATCAATATTAATAAGACCTTTCAATAAAATAGAATAAGGCGGATGTAAGAAGACCTAATAGAAGCTTCCGCTTCTAGAAGGATCTTCCT
>ML832424.1:0-26212 GCA_009831015.1 Picea engelmannii | reverse complement strand
GGACAAGGCTGTTTTTAAGGGGGCGGACATGTTAAGGTCCTAACCTGCACATAGGTAGATCAATGTATTCGGATGTAATAAAGGTCAATATTAATAAGACCTTTCAATAAAATAGAATAAGGCGAATGTAAGAAGACCTAATATAAGCTTTCGCTTCTAGAAGGATCTTCCTCTAGATGCTTATTTTTAGTATAAATAGGAGTCGAGGGTATGAGAACCCTAGCTTGGATATTATTGTAACAGAGATCTGCTCGATTAGAGGTTGCCCCCTCGAAGAGGCCTGTGGACATTGCTATCTGATTCAAAGTGCTATTTCTGTTGCTATTTTGTATATCATTTCTGTGTATTGTGAAGATTATGTGGGATATTTTACTGTTATTCTATCATTTCTAGCATTTCATTTCTGTTCTGCATATTTTATATATCTGGTATCTTGCACAAGGGAGCAGGTTGAGAGTAGAGCCTAAGAGCCTAAGCTTAAGATCCTTGTAGAATAATATATTATTATTCTAAAAAAGATGTAAAGAGGATATTAAGTTATCCTAAGTTCCTTTAGGGAGATGAATGAGTTCCAAGTGGGGGAACATGCTCCTCGAGAGACAAGTGCCATTGAAAACACACACAAATTTTTGGAGGGGTGTTCTCACCATTCTCACCATGATGAGCATTCAAACCATTCTCACCCTTCGGTCCACTCTCACGATTCTAGACCAGGCTGGCCATCCATTACCCTGACTTGCGGATGAATTGAACAAGCAGGAAATGAGCCAGTCGACCATTGTTGAGTGCCAAGACCATGAAACATTACAACAAACCTGAGTTAATACCCTTGTGACACTTGTATGTTGGGGGTTGCCTGCATTTTTTCTATTTGTACTGTTTCCCACATCCAGTTTATGTTGTTGCCATCACCATGCCCGTGTGTTGAGGAGCGGGAGTGAAGAAGCGGGCTGCTAGGCCCGTGGATAAAATAAGAAGGTTTTCAGGCATGTGAGCAACTCTCTCCAGGTGAGAGAGTGTGCTGAGGAAGTGAGTTCTCTTGGAGGGATTCCAGTAGTAGCTACAGATCTATGAGAATTCCTGATCCGACCTGTTGCTGAAGCCCAAGGAAAGGAAAGTGTAGCAACTGATGGAATGTTGGACAGTGAAAGTGTACACTCCTAGGGTGGGATAAGCATGTGGGGAATGAGAGTCTATGAGTTGTGGGAATAAGTGGCTCCTTGGAGAAAATCCTTCTTGTTGTATTGTGCAACTTCTTATTGTCCCTGCCTAGCCTAGGAATCCCTTTCCTGATGGAGTTTAGTCCCAACTCGGGGGTGACTCACTGTTGAGAGTGATGAGTAGTGTGGTCTAAGGATGGGAGGTTCGTGGAAGGTATGCACCTAGTTGGTGTAATTCAATTAAGAGATACATATATTTTCTATAATTAATGGTTAAATGATGTATTTTAGTTTATGTCTGTGATTCTTGTAATGTTATCTTGTGTTTTGCTGCATGTATGTTTTCATGTTATCTCTATTTATTGTTGTTAAGTTTGTATGTGAATATTTCCACAAAAGATGTTTACTCAATAACAATGTCCGACCTGTTGGTGGATGGGAACATTACAAATTGGTATCATAGTGTTATTTGGAGTAGCATGGTCTAGCTTGGGTGGACGGGGATGTTACAAAATGGTATCAGAGCCATGGTTTCGACACTGAGCTTGGATGGGCCATGGTAGTGGTTAATGAAACAAAGGTTTCAGAGTGAATTGTCTCGAGAGGGAAAAAATATGAACCTCAAAGCGTTCTTGAGTGTTAAGAGGACACCATGTGAACACTTGGGCTGTGTTCATAAGCTTAGGAGGTATAACGGTTTATGGAATGGCATCAAAGAAAGAAGCTACAACAACCATTTGGTTGGGCCACAAGGTTCAAATTGGGGTGTAAGATATGCGCATGACAAAGGAAAGCTTTTTCCAACCATCAGATATGGGAAAAGGTGCATAAGAGTTAACTTCCAAGTTCTTTAGACTTCACAACTTCAACGAAGTTTATGTGTTATAGAGAAAAAATGGGCCGAAGCCTGAAGTTCCGAAGTCCCAGAATGGATCTACACTATAGATCTAGGGAGAAGTTCTTGACTGTATATTATTATTCTAAAAAAGATGTAAAGAGGATATTAAGTTATCCTAAGTTCCTTTAGGGAGATGAATGAGCTCCAAGTGGGGGAACATGCTCCTCGAGAGACAAGTGCCATTGAAAACACACGCAAATTTTTGGAGGGGTGTTCTCACCATTCTCACCATGATAAGCATTTGAACCATTCTCACCCTTCAGTCCACTCTCACGATTCCAGACCAGGCTGGCCATCCATTACCCCGACTTGCGGATGAATTGAACAAGTAGGAAATGAGCCAGTTGACCATTATTGAGTGCCAAGACCATGAACCTCTACAACAAACCTGAGTTAATACCCTTGTGACACCTGTATGTTGGGGGTTGCTTGCGTTTTTTCCTATTTGTACTGTTTCCCACATCCAGTTTATGTTGCTTCCATCACCATGCCCATGTGTTGAGGAGCGGGAATGAAGAAGCAGGTTGTCAGGCCCATGGATAAAAGAAGAAGGTTTTCAGGCATGTGAGCAACTCTCTCCAGGTGAGAGAGTGTGCCGAGGAAGTGAGTTCTCTTGGAGGGATTCCAGTAGTAGCTACAGATCTCTGAGAATTCCTGATCCGACCTGTTGCTGAAGCCCAAGGAAAGGAAGGTGTAGCAACTGATGGAATGTTGGACAGTGAAGGTGTACACTCCTAGGGTGGGATAAGCATGTGGGGAATGAGAGTCTGTGAGTTATGGGAATAAGTGGATCCTTGGAGAAAATCCTTCTTGTTGTATTGTGCAACTTCTTATTGTCCCTTCCTAGCCTAGGAATCCCTTTCTTGATGGAGTTTAGTCCCAACTCGGGGGTGACTCACTGTTGAGAGTGATGAGCAGTGTGGTCTAAGGATGGGAGGTTCGTGGAAGGTCTGCACACAGTTGGTGTACTTCAATTAAGAGATACATGTATTTTCTATACTTAATGGTTAAATGATGTATTTTAGTTTATGTCTGTGATTCTTGTAATGTTATCTTGTGTTTTGCTGCATGTATGTTTTCATGTTATCTCTATTTATTGTTGTTAAGTTTATATGTGAATATTTCCACAAAAGATGTTTACTCAATAACGATGTCCGACCTGTTGGTGGGTGGGAACATTACAAATTGGTATCATAGCATTATTTGGAGTAGCATGGTCTGTCTTGGGTGGACAGGGATGTTACAAAATGGTATCAGAGCCATGGTTTCGACACTGAGCTTGGATGGGCCATGGTAGTGGTTAATGAAACAAAGGTTTCAGAGTGAATTGTCTCGAGAGGGACAAAATATGAACCTCAGAGCATTCTTGAGTGTTAAGAGGACACCGTGTGAACACTTGGGCTGTGTTCATAAGCTCAGGATGTATAACGGTTTATGGAATGGCATCAAAGAAAGAAGCCACAACAACCATTTGGTTGGGCCACAAGGTTCAAATTGGGGTGTAAGATATGCGCATGACAAAGGAAAACTTTTTCCAACCATCAGATATGGGAAAAGGTGCATAAGAGTTAACCTCCAAGTCCTTCAGACTTCACGACTTCGATGAAGTTTATTTGTTATAGAGAAAAAATGGGCCGAAGCCTGAAGTTCCGAAGTCCCGGAATGGATCTACACTGTATATCCAGGGAGAAGTTCTTGACCGTTTGAATGACCGAAGATAGATCATAGAATTTAGATCAAGTCAAGAGAAACAAGTAAGGCACAACGGTGAGGAACAGATTCCAACCATTAGATCTACACGCAAGTGATTGTGAGCCATAGATCTCACAACAGTTCAGAAGTTCGACACTTCGGGAGAATTGGAGTGTGCTAGAGTGAAAAATCCTGAAGTCCCAAAGTCCAGAGTTAATCCAGACCATTCATCAAAAGGGGCAAGTGTCAAAAGATCAACTTGTTTGGGAGTTTGGGGTTTGAGAGAATTGGAGTGTGCTAGTGTGAAATCTCCTGAAGCCTCGAAGCCCGAAGTCCCGAAGTCCTGAAGTGACGTGGCTTGTTGACTCACTTGAAATGATGTAGACACATCGAATGTGTGCCACGTGTCAGTGAGTTAAGAACCTTTGGAAGAAAGAAATGACAGTTAGAACGTGACACGTGTCACCCATCTGATTGGGCCATGTGTTCGCCTATAGTATTTTGCGACATGGCACTCCTCTCGAGCATGGGTAGTGGGACCCCTGATGATGCATAAAGTAGTTAAAACTTTGGCGAAGAATTTAACTTGACCCCAGTAGATGCATGGCACCAGATCATGAAGTCCGAAGAGTTGGTACTACAGAGGAAAGGTGTTACAGTTAGCATTGAGTAGAGAAGCCCCGAAGCCCAGAGGGCAATATTTAATCTCGACCGTTGATCAGGAAATGACACTTGGAAAAATATGTAGCAGTCCGAAGACTTGGCACTCGGGAAGGATTAAGAGTATGGACAGTCCAGAACTCCTGAAGCCCGAAGCCGTTGGATGTTGGGAAGCTGAGGACCATTGATCCACCCCACTTCGTGAGTTTTCCAATGTGACACTCTGAGATATTTGTTGTGATATTCTTTAGAAATCGCCGAATCCCGGAGTCCTGGAGCTCCTATCCACCATAGACCTGAACAAGGAATGTGGACCGTAGATCCACCTCCCTTCGCGAGTTCTCCAGTTCAATGTTCTATGATGTTTGTGATGTGTGAAAAGGGAAACCTCCAAATCTCTGGAGCCCCGAAGTTTCAAGGCTCCAGATAAGCTCCCAACTATTAGCACTTGGTCACAACTGTGGTTGCATGTGAATTAATGGTTGAAGAAAAAGGGGCTAGCACCCGAAAGTGAATTGTAGAACAAAACAGGGCTCGAATATAGAACCGTGGGGATTCTTGATCGACTAAAGACACACAAAAAATGGAGTCTGATATTATTTTGTTGAATCATATTGTTTAAGCTATTTTGGAAAATTATTAAGTCTAATAGTCTAACAAAATTCGATTGACTGTACATTTACAGAGTTAACAATTGTCAGACCTGAACCAAATTGTTACATTGTGCAGAGAAATGGAGGAGGCACATGACACTTACAGTCCAGAGGATGATGTTATAGGAATGGATGTCCATTTGGGAGTTGAAGGAACAAGATCCAATGGGCATAGGGAAGAAATAGATAAAGACATGAGCATGATGAAAATCATTAAAAAATTGCAAAAAGATGTCCAAATTCACCAGGAAGATAACAAAAGGCTTAAGAGAGCCAAGGATCAACATGAATACTTCAATATGAAGTTAATGTGGAGCATGGAAATAATTGAAAATAAGTTGGATAAGGAAAGTGAATCTAACAAATCAGGGAGCCACAGGTTCTCTGATGAGGAAAGAAGAGAAAGAAGTGGTAATAGACATCACCAACACTCCTAGAAGCATTCCCATAGGAGAGCACACAATAGCTCAAGTCCATCCCCTGTCAGGAAACATTGGAGTTCTGGGGTGGATGAGTTGAAAGAAAAAATGAATAAGATCAAATCCCCTACTTTTGATGGAGATCACTAGAAGGATGAAGAGGTCGAGACATGGATAATTGGCATGATAAAATATTTGCAATTGCATAATTATTCTTCTCATGCAGAAGGAAGAATTGCAATCTATCATCTAAAAGGAAAGGCATCCATATGGTGGCATTAGCTAGTGCAAGTGCATCACATCAAAGAGAAGGATGTCACATGGAAGGAATTCAAGAAACATTTTGAAAAGAAGTACTTAACCAAGAGATACTATGACAAAAAGATGAAAGAGTTATTTGAACTTAAATTGGGTAGAATTACTATAGATGAATATGAAAGGAGATTTCTAGAGATGTTGAAGTATGTCCCTTTCATTAAGGATGAGAGAATCAATATCCAGAGATATCTGAGTGGGATGCTACCTTTTATCAGTGATAAAATCCAGTATGATGATCCTAAAACTATGGAAGAAACCATAAGGAAGGAAAAATGTTTATATGATTAGCATAGGGGAAAACCTACTTTCCCAAAGAGCTTGGGAAGACAAGAGGAAGTTTAAGAAGGAGAAGAGGGAGAACGGGAGAAAACCACCATTTTTCAGAAATAGTCCTCAAGGACCGCCAATTTTGAGGGAGCCCATGATGGATGAAGTAGGTGGGAAAAGGCCAAGGAAGACACCCATGCAATGTTGGGGATGTAATGGAGATCATAAGTATATAGATTTCCATCATAGAAAGGACAGGGTGAGAGTTGTTCACCATGTTCAGCAAGCAGAAACAATGGAGGACATGGGAAGAACATTACCTAAGATCTATGCAACCCTGGACAACAAACAAGCTGAGTTTCAATCACACATGATTGAAGTTGAAGGTATGATCAATAACCATGCCTTTACTATTTTAATTGATTTAGGGGCTAGTCATAGCTATATAGATACTAAGGTAGTGGAAAGATTTCAATTACCAAGAATCAAGCATGGTAAATATTGGCTAGTGTAGCTGGCTACAAGAGCCAAGAGAAAGGATGTTGAGTTGGTTAAATAATGTCCAATGGGCATGAATGGAATGAGTAACAAGGCATATTTGAACATATTTCCTATGAGATCATATGATTTCCTAATTGGTATGGATTGGTTGGACCAACACCATGCCATATTAGACTGTCATAACAAGGAATTCAATTTCTTGGATGAGGAAGGAAATCATAGAGCAATCCAAGGAATTCCAAGGGCAGTTACTGTTTGAGAAATCTCAACAAAGTAGTTGAAGAAGTGTTACAGGAAGGGTTGCCAAATATTTGCAGCCCATATGGGGTAAGCATATAAGGATAAGGTGTCAAATTTGGAGGATCATGCAGTCTTGGAAGGTTTTGAAGATGTGTTCAAGGAAGTACTAGGACTACCCCCAAAGAGAGATATTGATTTTTCTAAAAATTTAATGCCTGAAGCAACTCCAGTATCAAAGACTCCTTACACAATGAGTACACCAGAACTGAAGGAAGTACAAATGCAGCTTGAAGAACTTCTAAAGAAGGGGTAAATACACCCAAGTGTGTTACCTTGGGGTGCCCCAGTCTTGTTTGTGAAGAAGAAAAATGGGACATTGAGATTGTGCATCGATTTCAGACAGTTGAACAAAGTGACTATAAAGAACAAGTATCCTCTACCAAGGATTGATGATCTCTTTGATTAGTTGAAGAATGCAAGGATATTCTCAAAGATAGATCTCAGGTCAGGATACCATTAGGTAAGGATTAAAGAGGACAACATCAAAAGGACCAACTTTAGGAAAAGGTATGGTCATTATGAGTTCACAGTGGTGCCATTTTGGTTATCAAATGCACCAACTGTTTTCATGTGCTTAATGAATGGTGTTTTTCGAGAATATTTAGAAAATTTTGTCATTGTCTTTTTGGATGAAATCCTTGTATACTCCAATACATAGGAAGAGCATGATAACACTTGAGCATGGTGTTACAGGTGCTAAGAGAGAACCAAATGTTTTCTAAGTTGAGAAACTGCTCATTTTTCCAAAATCGAATTCACTATTTGGGGCATATAATATCCGAAGAGGGAATAGTAGTAGACCCTGAAAAGATTGAATACATTAAGGGGTGGTCATCACCTAAGAATGTGAGAGAAGTTAGATCCTTCATGGGTCTTGCTAGTTACTACAGGATATTCATTGTAGGATTTCGAGGATAGCTCATCCCATCAATTCCTTGCAAAGGAAGGGGAAGAAGTTTCAAAGGACAACAAAATTTGAAATGAGATTCCAACAATTGAAGCAGTTGTTAACTAGTGCTCCAATTCTAAATATTTCACATCCAAATGAAGAGTTCTTGGTTTGCACAGATGCATGCAAATAAGGACTGGGTGGAGCCCTCAACCAGAATGGGTTTGTGATATGTTTTGAATCTAGGAAATTGAAAAAGCATGAAAGTCTCTACGCAACTCATGATTTAGAGTTGGTAGCCATAGTGCACGCCTTAAAGTAATGACGACACTACCTCATGGGAAGAAGTTTTGAGCCGAGAATAGACCATAATGGTTTGAAATATTTGTTTGACCAACCTACCTTGAATGCTAGGTAGAGTAGATGGTTGGAATTCCTCTATGAATATGAATTTGATATCAAGCACATCAAAGGAAAGGGGAACAAAGTGGCTGATGCACTCAACAGGAGAGTGAAAGAACTGCATGATACAACCATTAACATGTATCAGATGAATCTTAAAGGAAGAATTTCTAAGGCTTCAAAAGTTGATTTGCAGTACATGGAATTGGTAACTAAATTGTAGCAAGGTAAAATGCAACAGAAAGATGAAGATTATGAATTGAGAAGTGGGGGAATGATCTTGTACAAAAAAATAATTTATGTACCCAGTTCTCATGAATTGTGGAGTATGATATTGAAAGAGATGCATAATGTGCCTTATGTTGGGCACCCTGGATATCAGAAAATGGTTTCAGCAGTCAAGAGCCATTACTACTGAATAGGCATGAAGAAAGAAATTGCAGAATACATCGCCAGATGTATGGAGTGTCAAAGGGTCAAAACTTAGCATGGACACCCAGATGGGTTGCTACAACCATTATCCATCCCTGAGTGGAAGTGGGAAGTGGTGACAATGGATTTCATCGAAGCATTACCCAAAAAAAACAAGCAACATGATTCCATCATGGTGGTGGTGGATAAGATTACTAAAGATGCCCATTTTATTCCCTTGAAGACTACTCACAAGGAATCTAATGTTGTTGATATTTATATGAGGGAAGTAGCATGCTTGCATGGAATACCCAAGACAATTGTGTCTGACAAATACCCAAAATTTACCTCAAAGTTTTGGAGAGGATTATTCAAAGGGTTCGAAACGAACCTGAACTTCAACACAACTTATCATCCTGAGTTTGATGGACAAACATAAAGAGTAAATCAAGTGATAGAAGATATGTTAAGAATCTATGTGATGGACAAACCATCCTGATGGGAAGAATACCTACACTTGGTAGAGTTTTCTTACAACAATGGGTACCAAGCATCATTAAAGATGAGCCCATTTGAGGCACTTTATGGTAGAAAGTGAAACACCCCAGTAAGTTGGGACAAACCAGCTGATAGAGAAATCGTTGGGCCAGAGTTGCTTAAGGAAATGGAAGAACAAATGATGAAGATTAAACCAAATTTGAAGGATTCCCAAGACAGGCAGAAAAACTATTCTGAAAAGGGAAGAACCCATAGGGAGTTTAAAGTGGGTGATCATGTTTTCTTGAAGGTGAAAGCCAACATAAGTTCCTTGAAGCTATGAAATTGTTCCAAGTTGGCAACCATATATTGTGGACCGTTTGAAATTATAGAAAGAATTGGACCAATAGCTTATATGTTTGCATTTACTGCATGCATGACTATTCATAATGTATTTCATGTCTCATTGCTCAATGAATATATACCTTATGTTAATCATAAGATTGATTGGAATGTGATTTAGGTGGAGCAAGAAGGATCTTTACAAGTGCATCTATTGCACATACTGGATAGGAAAAACAAACAGCTCTGGAATCGACCCATAAGGCTTGTAAATGTCCAGTGGACCTGGTATGGTCCCGAGGATGCAACATGGGAGCACCAAGATGCTATGTGGGTGGAATGCCCACATCTTTTTGAAGATTTTGGGAATCTTGTCGATGTTGTGTAATTAAGTTGCACTGAGGACAGTGCAAAAATAAGGGGATGGGATTGTAATACCCCAAGGACAAGCCTCGATTGTAATTATGAATGTAACATGTTTTGTAGGCTGGTGAGCCAAGTATTTATAAGCTGGTAGGATTATGTGTTGATTAGGCCAGGAGCCTTTTTTGTACATGTAAATATTCATATTATTAATATAACAACATCACTACATGTAGACCGACCACGAAGAAAGAGTTATGGGAGACTCAACTCCACTAGGTTGGGCAAGTGAGGAGGCTACGAGTAGAGACTAAGAGCCTAAGCTTAAGAGCTTAGTAGAATAATATATTATTATTCTAAAAAACCTATAAAGAAGATATTAATTTATCCTAAGTTCCTTTAGGGAGAGGAACAAGTTCTAAGTGGGGGAACATGCTCTTAGAGAGTCGAGTGTCATCCAAAATGCATGCGGATTTATGGGGGGGCATTATCACCATTCTCACAATGCTGAGCATTCAAACCATTCTCACCCTTCGATCCACTCTCACGATTCCGGACCAGGATGGCCATCCATTACCCCAACTCGCGGATGAACTGGACAAGCAGGCAGTGAGCCAGTCGACCATTGTTGAGTTCCAAGACCTCGAACCACTGCAACAAACCTGAGTTGATACCCTTGTGACACCTGTACCCTGGGGGTTGCCTGCATTTTGTCTTGTCTGTATCGTTTCCCACATCCAGTTTCTATTGCTACCTTCACCATGCCTATGTGTTGAGGAGCAGGAGTGAAGAAGTGGGTTGTTAGGCTCGTGGATAAAATAAGCAGGTTGTTAGGCTTGTGAGAAAATCTCTCCAGGTGAGAGAGTGTGATGAGGAAGTGAGTTCTCCTAGAGGGAGTCCAGTAGCAACTATAGAGATCCAAGAATTCTTGATCCAGCTTGTTGTTGAAGCCCAAGGAAAGGGAGGTGTAGCAACCGATGGACTGTTGGAAAGTGAAGGTGTACACTCCTGGGGTGGGACATGCATGTGGGGAATGAGAGTCTATGAGTTGTAGGCGTAAGTGGCTCCTTGGAGAAAATCCTTCCTATTGTATTGTGCAACTTCCTATTGTCCCTACCTAGCCTAGGAATGCCTTGCCTAGTGGATTTTAGTCTTAGCTCGAGGATGACCTACTACCAAGAGCGATGAGCAATGTGGTCTAAGGATGGGAGGTTCGTGGAAGGTCTGCACGCAGTTGGTATTCTTAAATTAAGAGATAGATATCTTTTCTGTACTTAATGGTTAAATGATGTATTTTAGTGCATGTATGTGATTCTTGTAATTTTATCTTGTGTTTCGTTGCATGTATGTTTTCATGTTATCTCTATTTATTGCTGTTAAGTTTATATGTGAATATTTCCGCAAAATATATTTACTCAGTGACGATGCCCAACCTGTTGGTGGCTAGGAATGTTAAAAATTGGTATTAGAGCGTTATCTGGAGTAGCGTGGCCCGAATTGGGTGGCCAAAGATGTTACAACATCAATGGAATATCTCCATGTTTTAGGAGTATAAAGAGGTCTGACCCAGGGGAGGCGTCTCCAATGGCCTAAAGGGATGGGTATGCTACGGTTATGTCAAGAAATACCCCCCCTCTCACTGGTCACCAAATTCAATAAAGTCTACGTTTGAGAAATTGAGGCAAATAAGTGTAATTTTTGTACCTTCCTGGAACAAGAACAACATAGCATATATATGGAAATTTCATGTACAAAAATGATAGTAAAGCCTCCAAAGATGATAGAAAATGAAATTATATGATGGCTGAAGAAAAATTATTGTTAGATGATGGTATATAACATCTAAAAGTAAATTGTAACAACCACAAGAATTAGTGCTCAGGATTGCTAGAAAAGATAGTGAAAATTGAGCATATATCAAGTAGATTCCTTAGCAATTGTCACAAGAAAGTTCTGAGTAATTTAGCTATGAGTTAGCTTAGTGTATGGATAAAATTTTCTACAGTTAGATTTCTGCAACAAACATTTATAACAACATCTATAAAGTTAGATATCTAAGCTAATTTAGTGTTAGACTTAGTTAGCATAGGCTTGAGAGAATAAGGTTTGAGTGTTTGATCAATCTTCCAACAAGAGAGAAGTGAGAACTAGTGCCTTTTAGGGTTTATGGAGTCAATTATATTAGCATAATAACTTGGAGAAATAACAATTATTATACTTGTCTAAGAGATGAAAAGGTGGAAGCTTGAGGAGTAGCACCTTAATTCCTCAAGTACCAAGCCCTTAAGAGAAGGTTCAACTACGGTGAAGGCACTTCTAGGCCCAAGTGATTTCTCCTATCCTTAGACTCTTGAAATATATTTAATGCAATAATAACTAGAAAAAGCTTCTAAAGTTCTAGCACTTTAGGGCTCTAGAAGTTTGTCTAGAGAAGATCTTCTTAGGCAAGACTAGCAAAACAAAGAACAAGAAAGAAGCACCTTTGTTATAGCAAGATTTGCCTCACCTCATGTAAACTTGCTTAGAAGGCCTTTTCCATTTACCTATGCAGACTTGAAGTCCCCTTTTGTAGTTCCTAGAGCTAAAAAAACATATTTTTCCACACATACATGCCCTAACAACTATACAACATGCGTATACACAGGTTGCACCATTACAACCCGTGTACATCGGATTTTGTGCTCAAAATTAAAAAAAAATGGTGTCGGGTTTCCATGTCACGTCATGATATCCATGATCCTTGACCTTCCATATACTGGAAACGTTTCGACTCGGCCCTTCAGTTCCATTTGAAGCCTATAAATGGGCCTTATCCAAGCTGTGGAGAAGAGAAGAAGAATTCAACTTTGAGAGCAAAGTTACTCTGGAGAAATTATTCACTTCATATTGAGTCTACATCCCTTTGTCCTTTTAAGTCTGAACACATTGTTCATCCCCCAAGATCTTCCCTATTTAATGGATAACCTCATTGAATCTCTTATATGCGATTGCCTTTGGTGGATGATTGAAGTGGTGGAAGCCCAACTAGAAGGGAATTAGTTTCTCGGTTCCGAACGTGTCGACATAGAAGTTTGTCATTCATACACTTCTATTGATTACATTTTAATAGAAATACTCTTTTATCGTCCAATTAATGTGTTGCAAATATTTGAATTGTTCCATGGGAATATTTTTTATGAATATTGATGGATTATGTTATTATATGTGATAACTTTATATAATATCACCATATGCTTGCGTGTCTTAGTTTTTGAGGACAAGTTGCAGGTGTATTGCTTTGAGTCATGTGCTCAACGATGGACTTCATCGAACGTCTGGACAAGGTAGGCTCTTTATCTTGTCTTGTTAGCATATTTATTTATATAGCATACTTAAGATTAGAGTTGATTTCTACAGTCATTTCCGTATGTTGTGGTTTACCCCGTGCCATAGAGTGATTTTCCTCGTAACCGAATTGGAGACCATACTGGGGATTACATCTTCTTTTCAGGGTTTGGAGTGTTTTTCTCCTTTGGTTGCTCTCTTTTAGCTGGAGTTTCTTGTCGTCTAATTGCTTGAAAACCTCTTTTCATTTTGAATTTGAGTTTATTGGCCTTATCCTTAACCTGACAGTGTTTCAATACATATATGTGGTTTTTCCCTGACAGTTGTGTACATACATGAGCTGTTGTTTTGTAGGAAGCGTGTATACATGGGTTTCTTCTGAACAATCATGTACATCATCCTTCTTTTCTTGATTGTTGAGTTTGATGTTTGCTGGGTAAGTTTTGATGGTTGCTAAGTCTTCTTAGGTCTCTGCTATGACTGTTAAGTGCATGCAAAGTGATAGGAACCTTTCTTTGGTTGAATTTTCAGGCAGTTTTCTTTCTCATCATCCTTTTCATTGATTGTCCTTGCATCCTGGGTTGGGTATTTGCTTCTTGATATTCTACTTGATTTGTCTATGTTTACATACAGTAGGGTCTTTATATCAAGCTTTTGTTCAATCCTTTCATTTTCATTCTTTTATATTGAAAATACATTTTTTTTTTGCGTCATTGGCATTTGATCTTTTGGGTTCGTTTCATCGATCTTAGTACATGTATAGAAAGATTTCATCTTATTTGAAATTATAGAATTGAATTGAAAGTTTCATTTAGAAAATATTATCATTTATTGGGAATTGAAGTTAGGACTTTGCATTTTATTCATATTCATTTATTTTACTTGTTGAGTCATAACATCATCAGTTTCATGACCACACCTTTTGAGTAAGCAAAGCCACTAAAAGTAACACTGTTAAATTTAAAATTGATTAGAAAAGATTTTATTTTTCAGGGTACACAAACTAGCTTAAGATTTAGAGCCTTGGAATAGGATTTTTTGAGTAAAATTCTCCAGGGCTATTAAGGTCAACATATGTGTCTGACTATGGGAGTGGTGAAATCCATTGTATAACTGGTGACGTCATGAGGTTCCACTCACATCGAATTTAAGCACAAGGTTGCGCGAGGTTGGTTGAGGGGATATCCCCCCAATACCTTCTTAGCGTTAGATATATTTTTGGGGATCTATTTGTATATGGGGGTCTTGCTAGTACCTTTACCTCTGTGAGAGATGGTTATTTCGATATTTCAATATTTTTTACCTTGCCCATATGGTGGAATTGACTGATGATTTTTCACCTGCACATTGGTTATATCATGGTGTCTTAGTTGCTTGACATAGGTAGCCACATATGTTACTTGCATCGGTTATTCTGCAGGTACCCTGGGTCAGATAAGGGTCGAACATCACACAACCTTTATGGAGGATTAGCTCTCCGGGGGGATGTGACCGACTATTTGTTAAGACCAAGAGGGCCCTTATAACTGATTCCGATACCTCTAATCTTTGGCAAGGAGTCTCAGGCCCCTTTTGGGCAAGGAATACCTACTTTAGGGAGGGAGTCCCCTTTCAGCCACTATATCCTATTTGTGTGCATTTGCCTTTGTGCTTTGTTTTGGTGTGCTCTCTAATTATTAGTTGGCCTTAGGATTTTGTATTGCATCGCGAGTATTCATTATTATGGATAGATGAACCCCCATGACTCCCTCAGTTGGCGTGACCCAACCCATGGTATTTTCTCATTTCATGAAGACGAATCCCTTTGTATTTCCGAGTGGTACGTCGAATCATGATACTCAACTAATACCTTGGGCCTCTAATCATTTTTCTCATGGTATTCCAAACATGTCTTCGCACTTTCCATCCTCTATCTCATCATCTTATGTGAATCCTAGTTTTGGGTCTGGGGGCACGATGCCTCCTTATTCTCCTTTTTTGTTTAGTGGGAGTCATATCCCTCATCCAACTCTTACAGTAGGAGGTTGGAATATTCCTTCCTATGGATCCAATCCTAGCTTCACTTTTCTAGGAGCAAGTGCTCAAATGGGAGATCATTCTACTTATTACATCTCATCCATCTATCCTTCTTCCGCTATGCCAGTTCCTACAAACAATTTTCCCATGGAAGACCTTCATCTGTCCTCTGGTGTTTCATCCAGAGGGAGTCAGTTTTATAGTATGGGCAACCCCCTTCATGGAGTTCCTTCATCTAGGGGCAACATATATCCTCACCTAAGTAACCCTTGTCATGTCGCTTTCTCTTTGCAAGCAACTTCCTCGGTGATGATTCCCTTACAACCCTTTATGAATCAGTTTGGAGGAGGATACTTTCATACTGGATAGGGCCATGGTGTATAACAAAACCCTTCTGGTATGAAATTTATCAAAACCAGTCTTTTATGGAACCTTGGTCTCAAATGCCGCAACCAACTGCCACAAGTCCAGTCATTGCGAGTCATGCTGGCTTTATATCACCAACCTATGCTAGTTATGTTGGATATAGGTCAAAAACCTCTGCAAATCATGTTGAAGACCAACAAATAGCCGCTACAAGTCATACTAGGGGAAAAACTCTAGTCACTGCTAGTCACACTGCAAGTACATCACCAACCTCTACTAGTCATGTTGGGGATTCATCACCAACCTCTTCTAGTCATGTTGGGGGTTCATCATCAACCTATGCTAGTCATGTTGAAGGTTCATCACCAACCTATTCTAGTCAAATAGCCTCTGCAAGTCATGCTGGGAGCATGCCACCAACCACTGCAAGTCATGTTGGGGGCATTCATACGATTGAGAATACTAGACATGTAAGACATAAGCCCAAGTTCATTTGTAGGATTTGCAAAGGAGATCACCTTACTCGTTTGTTCCTTAATACTATTGTGGTACAAGAAGTGTGGTCCTTTCATGGGGGCCCTTCAGGTTCTAAGTCATATTTGATTTCCCAACCTTCTTTGGTTGATACATCAATTGTGCTGATGCAACCTTCAGCCGACACCACTCTCATTTTGGGAAGTGGTGCGTTTCTAGATAATGGTGTCTTGCATCATGTTCAACCAATGGTCACGTCGATGCAATATTCGTTCGACACCACTCTTGTTTTTGGGGGTGATGCGTCTCTTAACCTTGTTGTCTCACATCCTATTCAACCAAAATTTGAAGAAGTGGTCATGTTGATGCAATCTTCGGTGGATCCCACTCTTCTCTTAGAGAGTGACAAGTCTAAGGAAGTGACATTGCCGATGCAATATTCAGTCAATCCCACTCTTCTTTTGGGGGGTGATGTGCCTTTCGACCATGTCCTTATAATTTCTAGTTTCATACCTTTTGAACAAGGGAGCATTCCATTCTCTTTGAGTACACTCCCTCCAAGTCCTGGGGTGGTTTCCTTTGATTGGAATGATATTGTAGAGCCTCAACTTCCTTCTTCTACACCCTTCCATATAAGGGGAATTCTTCAATATATGGTAGATAAGGTAACCTCTGCAAGTATTTAATCCTCCTCAACTTGGAAAGCTTTGGGTTTTCCCAAGCTTTTGTCAACTATCCGTGAGTTGTTGACTTTTGACAGAAGTCCTGTACACGAGCCTTGGCCTCCCCATGTTATGCTACTTAGAACAACACCAATGAGTCTGGTTTAAGCTCTTTTCTGACTCTCTCAAAAAGAAAAAAGACTATCGAGTGAACTTGTCTCTTTCACACTTGTAAATTAGATTTGAAAAGATGTCTATTTAGTGTAAGTTTAGCCCTTTTTCAAGCCAAGTAGACTAAATTTATGAAAAAGGACATTATTTGGCATTAAGTTGTAATCACATCTCATTCTATTGTCGGTTCTTGTTTCACATTATAAGCCTATCACCTTACCAGTTTGCATCATCAACCAAGCAGAGCCTTGTTTATATCCTTTGCATATTGACACCCTATACCCTAAGAGGAAACATTCCATTGAGTGTCCATATCCTGCATGCACCTCCTTCCATTGAGCATAGGTATGTTTCACTATTGGAACTAATTGCTTTATCATGACACTCGTTTCCTCCTCTGTATCATAACATTCATTTGACTATGAAAAAACAATAAAATACAGGCAGGAAAAGAGTATTACCTTATGTTGGAAGCAACCGTGTCGCCTTTGAAGATAGCACAAAATTTTGAGTCCACTTGTCATCAAAATTTTGGGTTTACCATGACCTTAGGAAGCTGAGATCGTTACTGAGAGTTTACTCCCTTGACTGGTTACTCGTCCAGTCCCTATGGAGAGTTTGATTGGTACCTCTTGCATCACAAAGTTTCACCATTGAGTCTATGCTAACAGAGTCATCCATATGTCTCATGCTCTTATTCAAAGGATGTATATCAGCCCGTGTCGACTATTTCTCATAATTATTTGCTTTTCATGTCGGCCATACCCTTAGTGTGTCTCAGAGTTACATGAAGTTGTAGTCCTATCGTGCACCCTGGTCCTACTTTCCTTATGGGTAGGTAACCTTGAACCCATGATTCAACATCTCTTCATTGGTCACTAACTGGGGGGCTTCCCTTGTGTTCAACGACAAGAAATCTATTCACACATTGGGATTCATGTAGTACATTAGATTCCATTAGCCTTATTGGTTGTTTCCTCTCCTTTGTCGACAATTTTCCTCATTGGTTACTATTCAAAGGGTCCTTTTCGTGCACTACTTTCATTTGGTGCATTCAGAAGATGCACATAGTGATTGGTTTGTGAACATGTTCTTTGTTCGAGTTCCTCCAAATCATTAAGATCCTTCTTTATACCTCGTGCTGAATGATGAGAGATGTATTAATTCTCTTGTTTCAATGGGTCTCCTTCCATTGAATTCATCCCAACTATTCTGGAAACAAGACCTAGAGTCCTGTGAGTACCTAGAGGCTTGCAGTCATCAGTGGTGGTTTCTCTCACCATCAACAGCTGGAAATACATCAATGTATCCATATTGATGGATTCTTCAAGTGTTCGACCTCAACACCTTTATTCAAACTTGTAAGAGTGTACTCAGTTCCTTGTTACCTACTTTCATTATCGGTAGGTTGTCTCGTGTTTTTTAATGATATACCTTAATGACCGGTAATCAAATGAAGTCTCATTGTGTTCTAACTCAACTCCTATATTCACATGATGTATACTTGCACCTTTGGGGGATTGTGTAGAAGACTTGAAGACGTCATTTCATATTCACATCTTTCCTGAGCTGTTTCTATCATTCATTGGACCAATACATGTATGACTTCATTGATCATGGGAGATCAGATTGTACTCCATTATATACAGATATCTTCAGATTGATTTTGAGACTGGTTTTCACTTGGTTTTATTCGTGACTATGAAAACCTATGACATGTATCTACTTTTGTATTTCCTATTCATGGCCATGAACAACTATTTGATATATTTCCACATGGATCTGCAGTGTAATTCAAATTGGAAACCATGTGCACAAAGTAATTATGGATTGTAATATTCTTATGAGAAACTAGTTCGTCCAGTTGGGTCTCCATCACTCCACTTCTGGGAATTATAATGTATTTCATCCATCAGAGATACTCCTTTGACCTCACACACTAGGGGGAATTTGTTATAGCAATATTTTCCTCACCTCATGCAAACTTTATCAGAAGGACTTTTCCATTTCCCTATGCAGACTTGAAGTCCCCTTTTGCAATTCCCAAAGCTAAAAAAAATAGTTTTCCATGCATACGCACCCTAAAAACTATACAACATGAGTATATGCAGGTTGCAACATTACAATCCACGTACATCAGTTTTTGTGCTCAAATTTTAAAAAAATGGTGTCGGGTTTCCATGTCACGTCATAAGATCCATGATCCTTGACCTTCCATATACTGGAAACGTTCTGAATCGAATCTTCAGTTCCATTTGAAGGATATAAATGGGCCTTATCCAAGCTGTGGAGAAGAGAAGAAGAATTCAACTTTGAGAGCAAAGTTACTCTGGATAAATTATTCACTTCATATTGAGTCTACATCCCTTTGTCCTTTTAAGTCTAAACACAATGTTCAGCCCCCAAGATATTCTCTATTTAATGGAGAACCTCAGTGACTCTCTTATATGGGCTTTCCTTTGGTGGAGGCCCAGCTGAAAGGGACTTAGTTTCTTAGTTCCGAATGTGCGTACACATAAGTTTTTCATTCATACACTTTTGTTGATTACACTTTAATAGAAATACTCTTTTCTCGTCCAATTAATGTGTTGCAAATATTTGAATTGTTATTCCATGGCCATATTTGTTATGAACATTGATGGATTATTCTATTATATGTGCTAACTTTATTATTATCACCATATGCTTGCGTGTCTTGGTTGTTGTGGACAAGTTGCAGGTGTATTGCTTTGAGTCAAGTGCTCGATGATGGACTTCATCGAACGTCTGGACGAGGTAAGATCTTTATATTGTCTTGTTAGCATAATTATTTATATAACATACTTGATATTAGAGTTGATTTCTCCAGTCATTTCTGTCTTTTATGGTTTACCCCATGCCATATAGTGATTTTCCTCGTAACAACCTTATGTTTCTTACTCCCAGGGTTTTCAAGAAAGAAATTTCATAATCTTAAATATGAAAAAGTAAACATACCATAAACATTTATTATGAAATGAGAATTGAATATTTACTTACTTCACCAAGATTAATCAAGCATAAAACCCTAGATATAATAGAATAATCCATCAATATTCATAACAAATATGTGCATCCAAACAAGTCTCCAAGAAAGTGTGCCTCAAAATTTCAGCCAAGTACCCCCAAAAGGGTGCCAATTTCAGTCCCCCTCTTGTGATAGGTGAGTTATAATGAAAAAATGAAATTATCCAACTGTATTTATATGGGAAATCCTGGCTAATTTACCCAAAACTTTTGTTTTTTCACAAAACAAAGCCTACATGTCAATTTGGCTCTTAAAGCTTAAAATTAAATTATTTTTCACAAAATAAAACCCTAAAGAGGGTGATTTCATCCTTCTGAGAGTGACGTTAGGCCTCCTCCATGCCACACGTGCCAAAAATTTAAACCAACATCTCTCAATGTCAAACCCTAGACCTAGGTGACATCATGGGTTCCTAGGTGACATCATGGGGTACTAGGGTGATGTCCAAGGTCTCTAGAGCCAACGTCTAGGTGGGGAAGGGTGGCCCCTTATCATCTAGGACTGCCAAGGTGCCACAAAAAGCAACATCCTCTTCCTTCATTGTGCTAATTGGTCGCTACTATCTTACCCCAAGCGTAGGGTCTCTACATCTATCCTTAGGCTTCAAGCCCTCATGAAGGTATGAACTGATCATCTCCTCATGAATACCTATCCATTGGGTAAAATCCTACAAAGACAACAATTACACCCTCTAGGGGTCCATAAGTCACAAGTATAATGACTAGTAAATCACATCTAACAATCAAAGAACCTAAACATGTGAATAAAAAAACCCTAACCCAAACAAATTCTCAAAGATGTTATACAAATTTCCAAACTTAGGTTTGGAAAGGGTCTCAAGATGTCCTATTGGTTCAATAACCCCTAGGTTAAGGGTGTTTCCTAGGTGGAACCGATCCTATTCATGTGTGCATGTGATATGATGTGGGGTAAACTCTTGGGCATGGGGTTCATGACATACAAGGGTTTGTATTGTATTACCTATGGGTTCCTTTGTAGAGGGTGAGCGGTCCTTTGTCCATGATGCACATATTTCCAAGCCCACTTATTTCCATTTTCTCAATCCCTTTTATTCTTTTATGTTTCAAGGAACTAGTTGGAGGTCACTGTCCTGGCTCAATGTCCAGGTATGATAGTTTCATTCACAAATAATTTGTGGAAATGAGAAGTATGACTCATGATGAGACCCCCTTTCCCTCAGTCATGCAACTGAGAACCAATATCCTGGTTTGGTGACCAGATGATGGTAATTTCATACTACTAAGCACCCATGATCATGATAGGTCTGCTCATGATGAGGCCTCCTATCCCCCAAATAACACCATGAGTGATTATTTTTGCAGGTCCCCTATTTATTTTGGAGAAGCATTTCATTGCTTTCTCTAGGATCCTCAGGAGAAACATCTCAAAGGTGAATGATAGGATTTTGTCCTTTCCCTGCTACTTTTATCCTTTGGGCCTTCGACCCCTTATTTCCATGAGGTAAGGTACAATCCCTTCTTGGGTCAATACACCTGAAGATCCCAAAAGGATGGGGAGATGGAGGGAAAGAAGTATGGAAAGTGACAAGTATGGTAGGGAATGAACGATGAATTTTCAAGGAACCACCCAGTAGCAACCTATTCTTGAGGGAAACCAACTTACTAGGAAAAAATGACACCCCCTTCAAGTTTGAATAAGGCAAAGAGCGTAAATTCCAAGTAAATGTTCTTAAATCAAGAAAGATCCTTTGCAATATGTTCAAATTATTTAAATATCAGAGTGATACATACCATGATACCTGAACTCATTACCTCATGGAGAAAGACCCACTGCCTTGTGGGAACCAGGCCGATGTTGTGGATGCTATTGTTGGTCATGTGTAGGATGCATCAATGAAAATAAGGGTGCCTCTAGGGCTATGCTCTATCCATATGGTTCTCAACACTCCATGTCTACAACCTGTGGGCCTCGAGACATGATCTCCTTAGTTACCCCTAGGTTAGTGGGTAACACAACCCATCCCTCACTTTCCAAATACCATCGTTCTTGAAACTAATGGACCAATTGAGCCCCAAGATCATGGCTTACCCCAAGTATTTCATTCATGTGCATACAATGGTGAAGTTGATCATGCAAAGAAAAGGGTTGATTTTGAGCTCTTTAATCCCCTTTATGACACATTTTTATTTGATGATGTTACTAATGAATGGTCAATTCAAATTGATGAAAACCTTTTTGATTCAAAATATATATGGGATGAGTCTTCTTTTGAAGATATTTATGAGATTGATCAAGATATTGAATTGCATAATACTTTTTCAAATCCATTGTTTCAATCAGAGGGAGTTAAGGAGTTCAAAAACTGTATGCATACTTCTATTGATATGTTCACTTTTTTCACTTATAGGCTTTCTTTTATTTTCCTTTTTTCACTTTTTGTTTAATGGTCAGAGTTGATGAAGCAATGGTCGATGATTAGAAAGGTATTTGTATATTAATATTAACTGATTGACCAATTTATTTTGGTGGACAACAGACTTGCAGGTGAACTATGTTGCCCTATTTATATGTTAAATTTACTCACTTTGTTTATATTTTTCCTACTAAGTGGACATATTACCTTAAAGCAGTCATTCATTCCTTCCCAATCTTTCTTTCTTTTTGTTTCTCCATCCCTGTCATCTTGAGATAGATTCTGCATACACATCATGGATGCTCAGTGTTACAATTGGGTTTTCCCTTAACACACATTCATGACAAATCATTCAACTTTCTATTCATTTTGTAAAAGGTTTTAAGAGCTCTTCATTTATACACAGGACCAAACACCCTCATTATTTCACTTTCTAGGAAATATTCCACGAAGCCTCCAACCACACATCCTTTAAATTTCTATTTTTCTCCCCCTGTTGTATAATGGACAATGATTACCATTAATCATTTTGATCTGTAATTCTCTATACATTTCAGTACATTGTTCTCCAACTATCATAGTTTCTCACGCTTGTAAGCCATTGTAAGCGACACACATCTGTTGGTTGGCATATGTTGACCACAAATTTGGTCAACAATACTTACCTGACAAAGCATTGCCAGGCTTCCTGTCAATTCACATTTCTTGCACAATGTTTTCACGCACTCTCACTAAAATTCCGCTCTACATTTTAATATCGATTCGACACCATACTTGATGATATTATCATGCCTCTCGATCTATCACTTAATATGGTCTCGTTTCTCACTCCTTGTGTTCCTAACACTGCTATATTTTTCATTCATGGTCTAACATTAAAAATTACAAACAATATGGTATGAATCTAAAAGATATGGATTTCATAAAACTCCAACATTTAGATTATATGTGGATCTTATATTGTTTTTATAAACAATATTAAATTCATTATATAGATATAATGTCTCATTTGGAAGTAAAATATATATGAAATTACATTGTTATATTTTCAAAAGTTGGCTAAAGTATGGGTATTATATTGTTTCATAAACAATATAAACTTTATTTAAACCCATTCAAAAAACATGGTTGTGATATGCATATGAATTACGAATTACATATAAGATTATACATGCTGTTGGAATTGGTGATATACTTTACAGATTTTAAAGTGAATTTTGAAGTAGATATCATATTGTTTTTAAGAAAACTATATAAAAACTATTAAATATACCATGTTCCATTTGAAAGGTCGAGGTTTCATAAATGCCTCATACACCAAAGGATGTTAGGAATTATGAAAGGCAATCCTATGGGATCCACAACTCAAATTTTGAGCCAATACTGGGAGATTGGAGAAGATTATAAAAACAATTAAAATTACAAAGTCGAATGGTTAAAGTTTGATGTTAAATATGCAAGCAAGAGTCGATTCCTTGACTTCCAAGCACATTATTCCTGTTGATATTTGAATATATTATGATTGGTCCAATAAAATTATATTCATATAGTAGCAGACTATAATGTGCACATTAACTTTGCATGTATCTCATAATGATGATAAGATGATTAAAGTCTAAGATGTTGTAAATGGTCACAAACTCCATAACTTTGAAGGCCATAAATGAGCATACAAAAAACATTGAGGTGTAACCATGCATGCATCAACTCATGGGACAAAATTGAACCTACTAATAAGCTTTAAAGACCATAAAGAATGAGAAACTATTTATTGTGAATGATATTTCTACATTGGAGTGTGCAGGCATTTACCAAGATGAGGGAAGATACAACCTGCTAGTCAAAGGTACAAATCTTGCAACTGTCATGGGTATGATGAAAGGAATACATAAAGTAATCATGATTGAACAAATACTTGAAATATATGCAACTAGAAAGTGTTTCATTGGTGAGGTAAAATATACAATGCAAGTTATCGCATTAGAATCATATGTTGCTTCTAGTGGATGTTATAGAGAGAAGCTATATAATAACGAGGTTTGGAATTACTAGTGACTTGATGCTCGCATCCTTTGAGAAAAATACTGATTGTATTTTGATGCCCCATTCGTGCGAGACTTGAAATGTGATGGAAGTGGTTTCGAATACACTTTTTTTTTTCTAGATCTAGTGGATGTTGCACTCGATTATGGAAAATATTTTAAAATTTTTTGCAGGTACATCAACTAACCACATTTATGTCGGTTCTTTTTGTCATCACTCCCACTTCCCTACTAGGCTTCATCGCTATGGGTCATTATAGTTGGTTGCTACAGAGTGTCGAGTAGTTTATGTGTTAATGCACAAAAGATACACCCTCATTCAATATTATTGAAAGCTCTCTAGTGCGTTCTCCACAAAAAGGAAAGAATTGATAAAGCTTTGTTATCAGTACAAGAGTTTTGAGCCCATATGGGTTATATTATTCTATGTGTTGATAGCTGGACAGGTACAAGTTGGCTTGACAGTGAACCTCATGATACAGGAAAATATTTTAACGAAAAATAATGGGCAAAGATGATGTTGGTTTTCCCCATTAGTATGCGACTAGTCGTCCTAATTGTATAATTATATGGTATGAAATCATGGAATTCATGAGGCGAGATTTAGCGATTCGCGTGCTTTGTTGGCCAAATTAGAAAATGAACTGGAGTAAAAATTTATAAACGATTTGTTCAAGGGCCAATTAAGCACACGCGATATGGTTCCAGTTATCTTTGTTTTGGGACACCTCCAATATGAAACGTGATGATGAATTTTGATACTGCGTGGGACGTGTCATGATTATGGTGCGATTACAACATCAATCCTTAAGAAAACATACAAACAAACATATATGAAAGGTTCACTATGGAGTCAATTACTCCACTTGTAGAAACTATTGAATATGTGATGTTGGTATATGTAACCATGTCGGGATCTTCACCAATTGATATGACTTGTTTAAGGCTGATGCCACCCCAATATACTAACATGGGAGAAACTCATAATTTGAATGTTTTGGTGATCCAAAAATCCTTAGATACCACTTATTCCTTTAAAATATACATGTTAGTATATAACCTGTTTCAAAATTAATTCTGGATTTTATTGAGGTAATTTGTAGAAAAATAATGTTGTGCTTTTTATCCAAAAACTCATAAACTGCTGATTAATTTGTAGATTATTGAGATGACATAACAAAAAATACAAAAACTCAAATTACATATATTGATGATAATTTATTTCATCTTCAAGTCCTCTTAGCTAGTAAGACTTATCTTCATCATCTAAAAAATACCAAATTACATTATAACATGAACTTACAAAAATCCAATTTTATGGACTCTCCTTAATTCCACTTCTCAAACTTAGAAAAGGAGTTTACCATTGAATTCCTTGCGAAATTCTGAGAAATTTGAGTATAAAGTTGACCATATTATGAACTAGCTCAATTTTACCCTCTTTACATGCAAAATGACACACTATGGCACTCATTAATGGAAATATGGACAATTACTTTTACAAATGAACTCTTAGCACAAAAATAACATCACCATTGAATTCCTCTTAGAAAAATGAGAAAAACGAGTATAAAGTTGTCTATGTTTGGACAATATACCTCATGACACACATATTGAGACACACCACATTAGACTTCTCTTCTTGCATGCAAAATAATGCATCCGTATAGTACCTTGGTCTTAGGATCCATGCTATCTCAAAATTTATGCAATCATTGGGATGTGTGTCCTTGGTCTATGTGCAAACATTGGAATTCATGCATATAAATAGGGCATGGGTTGGATCAGAATCTTAACCCCCATCCAAAATTTTGTTGGATCACTGAGAGGGGGGGTGAATCAGTAATAACGTAATTATAATCCTTTTTCTTCAAATGTTATATCAATGTAGAATTATTATCCAATAATGAACAATAATAAATAAACAATCACACACATGCACAGTACACCAGTGTTTTACGTGG
>ML832423.1:40855-52914 GCA_009831015.1 Picea engelmannii | reverse complement strand
CTGCGTACTGTCTCCAAAAGAGTGATTTTGAGAAACTGACAAGTGTAACTTTCTTCATGAAAATGATCTTAAAGAAGAGCTAGATCTTCTGTCACCATGTCATTATCATGTCATCATCTTGATAACCAAAAATGAGGATAACAATCCCAATGATGGATTGTACATGCCCCTTGAGAAGCCTACTATAGTTACTAGATGGGTCCCAAGCCCTCACATTGAATGATCATTGTAACATTCCATAGCTCAACCGAGGAACATTACTTGTGGAAAAACACATAAATTCAAAATTTTCTTCTAATTAAATTATTGTAGCTTACCAACCAATAATTATGAACATATTTAACCATTTTTAGATACCCATAAGTATATGAAGTTACAACATGATGAAATAACATGAATTCAACAAATAAACTCATCTACAACATCATATAAATCATTCCCATTCACAAAGTAAAATGCACAATAGTTAGACTCATAAATTAACTCAGAAAACAGATAAACACTTATCTTTTAAAACAGGTATGCAACCAAATTCTTGAGATGAATGTTCCACTCAGCCATAGAGTTTTTGTTCCATATCTCAACAGCAAGACACCCCTGATCTAGGGCTAGGAATACACAAGAAAATAGTGTCTCTCACTATCCACTCACACCTTAGATATCCCACAACCCACTGGCTTTCTCCTATAGCTATCATGAATTCCACCATTTCTCTTCCTCTTGACCTGCCCAACCCAAGGAATTTTCCCCTTCACTTCTCTTGGTCCATTGGGATGCACCATTCACTTATCTGGGTCTCTATAGCACATGTTAATAGGAATATCACTACTGGGAACTAAAAGGAACTCATTGCTAGGAAAACTATGAGGAAAATAACAACAATCACTTGTTGTTACAATGCAACTCACACATGAGTTCACTCTTCATGACTGACAACTTGTCTCTTCAGTATTTAACTCCAAAACGCTACAAAAACGCTCCAGAATGATCCAAAATTCACCCTCCATTATTTCTCCATCTCCAATGTTCTTCTCTTATATTCTCTCCATGTTCATGCAAAAACATGTTTGTCAAAACTGAATATTCTCCCCATACGAATTTCCTCTATTTTCCCAAGCCAGTTGACTTCTCACTCTGCGCAATGTTGATTTTACTTCATCCCCATGCTCCCAATAACTATGGGATGTGACTTTTTTCACCCACCCTCTTACATGAGTTTAATGATTGGGCTCTCATACACTCAACCAGAAAATAGAAGGTTGTCCCCAATGATAATAAAATTAAGGAAATTGGGTTTGAATTAATATCCATAAATAATTTCTCCCTTAGAACCCTCTTAGACACTCCCTTCTCTTGTGGAAGAGTCGAGCCCCATCTCTATCCATGTCCCCCAATAGATGTCATCACATTTTATTTATTAAAATTCATAAATACGATTCACATATTACATCGCTTGGTCGTAGCTACATTCATATATAAATTATGAATTAATTAAATTGTGGATTATAGTGGGGATGTTACATTCCTCCTCCCCTAAAATTATGCACCATCCTTGGTGCACAACACCATGCCAAAATACATATACAATTTTTACATCACAATACTTAGAGAAATAAAAATTGTGCAATTGCACAACTCCAACAGTAGTTCCAATCATATTCTCTCATTAGTCTCGACTTTATGACCCAACGAACACATTATTTTCATCACCCCTATGACCATTAATAATGTAAACCTATCCTTTGTCTTTAGGAGGATCAATGGCCTGAATCCCTGAAGAAAAATGAAGACACATTTTCCCAAAAAGATGAAAATTATCTTTTCCTTTGTAAAAACCTTAAAAAAAGTGATTGTCGCACCTTGATTAGTGTTAAGGGTGCAACAATATAGGATTTTCACAGGTTTCACTACAATATCCTACGACGGCGTTGCATTTTTCCCAGTGTTAAGGGTACGACAATCTTCGTACAAACGAAAAAGAGGAATTTCTCGAAAGTTCTAGAATATAAGCTTCGAGGGTGAGGTGGCCTCTGATCGGTTTGGATCTAAGTCGCATCCCTGATCTCCTGGTATCATCCTAACATCCTCACCCTATCCCTTTCATATTATAAAATGAGAGGAGTTCTCATGGGGAAATTTGGATTGAGTTGGCTAGAGCTTAGTTGGAAAGTTCTTGAGTTTTGTAGCTTGGAGATTTTGGAGCTTGTATGTTGGCTTTGAGCTTTGCTTTGTCAAGATAGATTGTTGATCTCAAAATCTGTGGATCAGAAGTGTGTGGGAAACAAGAAACTGTTGGAAGGGACCTTGCGACATCAAGGCTTTGGTTGTAATCTCTCTTTCTATTATTTAATATAGATGCACTTTTCCTTCCTATATGAGTCTTATTTGTCCATATTGTATGATTCCTTGATCACATACATAGTTTCATATCAAATATTTCTTGTATTATTCTTACGTTCGTTGGCTTGTGTTTATTTGCATATATTTCTCCATAAGCCTCGTGACAGAGCTTGGATTGCATTGGCAAAGTCAGATCTTCAATATTTAAAAGGTATGTTCTAAATCCATTTCTCATTTGATAATTGAAATCTAAGGAAAGAGTAGTGTATTGTCTTGTTTTGTTCTAGTTTCGTAGTGAAGCTAGGGAGATTTGTTTGTGTCTACACTTACAGATTAATCCGATAACAATGCACCTCCTTCATTTCCCTCATTCCATCAGGTTTCACTATTCTTTTATCAGGGTTGTCAACGCAGGCAACCATGAATTATGAGATGTGGTTCCAGAACTCTATGATCTAAGAGGACCTAAAAGGGAAAAAATTCAAAGTCCTTAGATCTCAGCAAAAATGGCACCAAGTTGAAGAGCTCATCAAGATATTTCCAATGGTGCAAAGGAAACCTCAAACTAAGTTTGAACGAGGAAGTTACAGATGGTCAAATTTGTGGTCAACCCATTCAAAGTCAACTTGTTGACATCAACATATGTACAGATGATGTCAACAACCAACTATGGAGAGGTCACATCAGCATGGCATCATATTGACATCAGCATGATATCATGCTAACATTAGCATGACATGTGGTAGCATGACAAGATGACATGTGGCATTCTAAATTGGCACTTTTGGTGGCCACTTGGGCCAATTGGTAAGTGACACGTGGCACCCCTAGACGGTGCCATGTGGCACCACCTAGGAGCTTCCACGTAGCAGTCTGATAGTGTGAGACATGGCTTGCTAAATGGATGACACATGGGCATGATGACTGGGTAGGTTCAAAAAATTGTAGAGTGCCATGTGGCCCAATCACTAGGTGCCACTTGACACCCCAGAAATGCCTAATTAGGGTTGGGCAACGAAATTAAAAAACAAAAATTGTTTTCAGACCCGATGGCCCGCCCAGTCAACGACCCACATAATCTGACCCATATCCTAGTGGTGAGCATGAAATTTCGGTGAATGTACCAGCCGCAAAACCATGCATGGGTCATATCGTAGAACTTGGCACCAAGCCTACCAAAAAGGAGGGGGCTTAACCATGTAATAAAAATAACTTAAAAATGGCGGGGGGAGTATATATTTAAATATAGTTAAATTATATTTAAGTTATAGTTATAACTTATACCAAAATGGGGAACTTGCGGGTTTGACCCCGGGTTTACCCAACCATAATACCATATAATTAATCACTTGCCAACAAACCAAATGGTGGGACTTGGTAAAGTCCGCCCATGAGTTGCATTTAAACCCAATTTTTACCATCTAAACCCATTTTTTACCATCCGCTCGGGGGGTCCATGCCCAACCAAGTATAGGGCATGTTTTTCGATGCAGGAATAATTTATTGCAGAGCGATATGGACTACATTGGCATGAATTTCGAGGCAGAGAGCCCAACAGAGCCTAGATATGACAGTGTCAGATTAGGACGATTTGACAATCGTTTATGCACTACTTATCACCACGAATCCACTGGTGTAGTCAGTGTTTTCATATAGATAGTAGATCAGACAACCGTTTTTAGTTTTGGAGGTATATCCATGTAATTGTTGCTAATCTTTGTTGAGAATAATATAAAGCCTCTCCACTTTGAAGCAAGCCTAGAGATGTAGTCCATTGTTGGAAAAACTTTGTTATCGTGTCTTGTGTTCTTTCTCTTATCTTTAAGAAAATACAGAGGAGTACCACCTCTATAAAAGTGTAGGGGGTATATATATCCTCGTGAGGTTGTTGTTTGGACCTTAATTTATCTAAGCTTCAACATTTTTGGCAACCATACTGGGGAGAACAAAAGGCTGGTTTTGGAGACCAGAATTCTAATGACCCAACCTTATCCAAATAAGCCCTAGTTACAAGTTGGTCTTGGAAATCAAACAAGCGTTTTGCATGGGTTATATAATTTGGTCTTATCAATAACCAGAACTCAAGAATATCTTGAAAAATCATGGGAAACTCTCTCCCATGAAGAATAAATAGAAATCACAAGAAGAAAAAGAAGAGAAGATATAAATGAAACAAAAAGTCAGAATCATATAAAGGCCCCATAACAAGAAGCAAGAGAAAACAACTGCAAATTCCCGAAGTTGTTGAAACTTCCAGAATTGAAATAATAATAACTCCAATAATGGGTGATAGAGAACAAAAAAATGAGATCCCTGAGGTAATAAATGAAAGAAAAATAATCCCACAAAGAAGGGTTACAAATATCCCACTCAATATTCAAGGGGAACAACATCCATTACCTACTCTTCCACAAGGAGTTTTTCCACAAATTTCAAGAGATTGAGTGATGGACCCTAAGAGACATATGGAATTGTTCTTGAATATGTGTGATATTCAATTAGCATAACATGATGATGTAAAGGTAATATTATTTTTCCAAACATTGATAGGCGCAACCTTTAAATGGTATATGTCTCTTCCTTCTCAATCAATTTCATCATTTGATGATTTGGAGACTATTTTTCTGACCATGTATGCACCCCCGGTTCCATACCATATATTACTCACACAATTCACTCAAATTCATTTGAAAATGGGTGAAAGGACCAGAGAGTTCAATTTACAATTTTTGAGGACATTAAATCATATTCCAGGAGAAAAAAAAATGCTTCGTTCATACTTGGATGTTATAAGAATGTGATACTCGCAAATATGAAATATGCTATCAGGGCCTCACAAATAGAATCTTTCAATGGAGCTATGCACAAAGAAATCGATATGGAAGATATTATGTTAGAAACAAATTTTAATCCTCAAATCATCCTCGGGAGAGTCCAGAGGAAAATAAATACTCTCACAATATCATATCAAGGGGCATCAACCTCAAGGAATGTTGAAAATCGGGGAATAAGGAATGTTGAAAATAGAGGAGTTGATGGAGGAATCCTTCAAGGACTAATACCTAATGTAAGAAATGATCCAACTATAACTCAAGAGACAAAGAAAATATTATAAAGAGTTCAAATGAATCGATCAATTCAATAGATGCAAAATGAGATAACAAGATTGAGAAGAGGAGAAAATTTTGGCCCTAACAATCAAAATCCTAGAATTCCTACTCAAGAACAGAGAATAAACCCTCTTGAAGAATAGAGAATAAGAAATGATGATATAACTGAAGAGCATAAGAAAAGAGAACCTAGAGTGCCAAACCCTAATGCTGTCATATTGAAAGAGATATTTGATGAAGAAAATTTTGATAACTTTGACCAAGAGGTCGAAATAGTTCAAGATGAAAGTATTGAATCTGTATAGATGAATGAAGGTGAATCATCCTTGCATATTTTTTTATGAACATGAAGAATCAAATATCTCACGAGAAAATTTTGTGCAAACCAGGGCACAAGTCAACATATTCAAAACAAAGGACATTGTTGAAAAATAAAAAGAGAAGACCAATACAAATGTTGTAGAGACTTCAAAGCAACAAAAAAATTCCAATCAAATAAATAATCCCCCACATATGATGTATAATGTAATTGATTATTTGACTAAGTTGAGAATTACTCTCCCTTTCATGGAAGTGGTGAAATACCACAGCAAAGAGAAAAAATTCTCAAGATTCTTGATGAAACAAGTAATAGAATTGAGGTTGTTGTAACAAATTCCAAGCTAATCCCTCAACAATCAAACCCAAGGCAAAAGTTCCACCATTCTACATCACAATAGAAAATCATGATGTCGTATTACACAATTGTTTGGTTGACAGTGGAGAAACCAGTAATATTATTCCCTTGTCAGTAATGGAAGCTCTGGGAATGGGATGTACAAAGTATTATGAAACTGGAGAAAGTATCTATGTGATAGATTCAATAAAGTTCCTAGCATATGGGGAGATTAAATATTTATGTGCATGGGTAACTACTTCCCCTCATATCACAATTATCTTCACTATTATAGTGGTGGATTTTCCTCCAACATATGGAGTAGTTCTCAGAAGATATTGGTGTTCACTAATTGGAGGCTACATCATGAATGATGGAATTTGTATGATGTTACCAAACAAATATGGAACAATGGTGAGAGCCCCTTGAGAAGCCAAAAAACTAGTTTCTTTCAGGAAAAAATATAATGAATTAATGCAAGACTACATTTATGTTGGGATTGGAAATTATGTTGTGTTTGGCCCAGAGCATCCCATTATTTCAAAATAAGAAGGAGAAAATTATTTTCAAGGATTTTGGAAGATGTATTTTGATGTTGCCTAATCCAAACCTAGAAGTGGAGTAGGGATTTTTTTCAAGATCCCCAACTCAATTATATATCCACACGCCATCAGACTCTAGTTTCCTTGTACAAACAATGAAGCGAAATATGTAGCATTGATACAAGGGATGAATCTTGCGCTACAGATGAAAATATAAAACTTGATAGTAACTAGTGATTCTAAAATGGTTATAAATCATATTAAGAAGAAGTATAAGATCAAAAAAGAGAAGTCGAAATTTTATGCCAAAACAGCAATTGAACTCATGAATTATTTTAGTTCATTTAACATATCCTTCATCTCCAGAGATAAGAATCAGAAGGTGGACTCATTGACAGTTGTTGCATATTTATTCAATCTTGATGATTCCTAGAATCAAAATAAATTTTAGGTCAAGAGTATTTTTAGGCCGTCAACACCCGATAATCAAGATTATCTCCAATTTTTTGAAAATGATGAGCAATTCGCTGAATTTTTTGTTGATACAAATGATTATGTAGAAATCCCTAAAGATCAAATTCATGCATCTCTTTCAAATGATTTTATCGATTTTGAATCTCTTTTCACAAGAGGTGACCAAACCAAAATACCCAATTTGAAAGAAGAGTTGTCTATCAGAAAAGTGCAGGAAACTCATAAAATAAATATTAGCACTCAAGACTCTCCAAACTATGTAAACCTTGGTACCATTTGCACTGAGAAAGAAGTTGATCAATACACTGCTTTGTTCAAATAATTTTATGATGTTTTTTCTTGGACTTATGAAAATTTGAAAAAGTATGATAATTTTGTATTTCAACACATCATACCACTCAAAGAAGGAGCAAATACAGTCAGGAAAAAGCTGAGAATTGTGAATCCTAAATTAAAACCCTTGGTAAAAATTGAATTGGAAAAGTTGAAGAAGTCCAGAATAATCTTTTTGATTAGACACTCAGAATGGATTTCAAATCCTGTTATAGTAAGAAAGAAAAGTGGGGAGATTATCCTTTGTGTTGAATTTAGAGTATTTCATCTTTGATACCAAGCTTGGTACAAGATAGGTGGAATCTTTCACCATCAAATCATCCTCTAGGGTTTGTTATGTCAAAACCCTCAAAACCCCCCAATATTGGGCTCACTAGCTAGAAGCCAGAAATCAAAATAAGATCATACATGAATGAATGAGAAGATTCCCTTGCCTTCCTTTTATACTTTTTGGCTCACCTTGTCCCTCCAAAGTGACTTTCATTTTATTAATATTTAATTAATTAATTAAATCACTTTAATTAATTAATTAACCTTTTTACCTCTGAAAATCTCCTTATCTCTCCTCGTGGCTTCCCTGGCCACTGAAAGTCACTTCTAGCCATCCCATCCTGTAGTGTTGCTCCTCCCGATTCCAATGTGCTATTACACTGAGAGGTTCCTCCAAGTAATGTGCCCAAAATGACCTCTTCAGTGAATTCCATTGACTTATAGCTCAAAATAGTCAAAATCATGGAAATTGTTAGAATGCAACGAAACCAAAGCCAACCTGTGCGGAATGGCTCATAATAATGGAATATGATCATCAATGCAAGCTGGACCCCACAATGCCTCTCAAATACCCTTGTACTCGCTCTAGCATCCATCTGGCTACTCTGGTCATCATAAATCTTTGCCTTGTGATGATGTCCCAAAGTGGGGACATTACAGTCCTCCCTGCTAGAAAATTGCTTGTCCTCAAGCAATACCCAAATCCCCCAAAGTAAAATACCAGGATCCCATGTCCACCTGTGGGATACATAGTAGAACCCATCTAACGATGAACAGTAGCACACTCCACCCCCTGGATCCCATATCAGGAAGTGAACTACAATACTCTATGAAGAAAAGTCCTAGAAGATATCAACCCTGTGAAACTCCTGCACTTGACCCATGGCCTCATCTCGGAATGAGTCCATCCTCCAAATATCTACCAAGATCCACACAGTCTCCATCAACTGCACATGATTATGCCATAATGAGGTACTGCAAGATCTTCGTGAGGCACCCTCAAGCACTATGCTAAATGGAAAGTTAGAATAACTTTCCCCTGCAATGGTCCACTCTCCCCTGTCGGTCAATGAACTGCTCAATCCTGCCATCCCTGGGTCCCATGCTAACCTCTGTCGATGATCCTCCTACTGACACTGCACTACTCTGTCCACGCCTGTCTGTCCCCTGCATACATACAGGATCCTCCTCACTGGGATCCTCAAGCTGAAATACCTGTGACCACCGAACCTACTGCCCAGAAACTATATCGACATAGACACCAATGTAGAAGAAGTACCTGTCCAAACATCCTCATGCCCTATCATGATAACCAAGCAGGAGGAAAGGTCTCGCCCCATAGGACAAGTAACTGCAGACCCACTCCAAACCAAACCAAGGTGGAGTGTGTGGCTCTCGGGTGCAACCTGGGTCCACATGAAGTGAAACATCCAGCTCATCCAATGAACTCCTAGATCCCATGGAAAACGTAGAAGTTTACCACTTCCATTCTCGTCTAACTGCTCATGTGTGAGACTGATCACTATCAGAAGCCCTCTATGCTCATCTGTTATCCTATTCATGTTGTTGTCAATGGTAAATGTGTCAAAGAAGGATAACAGGCATATCTACAGCTGACTGTAGGACAGGAAGGTGTCACATGCTTGGGTCAATCCCAAGGATTCAGCCAGAAGCTCGTCCATTGGTATCCATGATAAATACTCTCCTGCGGACACCACTGAATCCCAACCATCCAGTACAACCGGAAGTAACTCCTCCAACTGCTGCTCAACCAACCTCCATCTCTCATCTCCCATGCAACTACTAATATGGTGAAGGTGATCTCTCATAACTAGGTGTTTCTACAAAGGAGCGGCATATGCATGCTCCCCTAGGTGTGTCTCCTCCCTGCAAGGCACTATACCCCTCTGAATGTCACCATACATCTTGGGATGTACTTGTGAGATATCACTCATCACTGTATGCTCTGACATACTCATGTCATCTCTCGTAGACTCATGCTGCATCATAGATCCTGGGCATACTACTAGATCAAGCTCTACATGGAGGTCAATCGCTCTCAGAACACCAATGGAAGTGACCTCCATCAACAGGTGCTCCTCTGCTAGATCACCAACATCCTCTATCAATGTGACTGAAAGATACATCTGAGGGTCCACTAAGACAGATGAAGTGGGTCTCTGATGAATCTCCTCAAGCGACTCATTTGATCTAGACTCTGATTCTTGAAGGGTTGTCCGTGTGCCTCTCAAGAATCCTCAAGTGCTCTCCAACTCCTGAGTGAGTTGGTCCATCTCCAGCTCCTGCTCCCTCAGAGCCTCATGATACATATCACTAATCCTCAATAGGTAGTCTTGGCCAGTCAACAACTGCTGGTGATCGTTCCTCATCACAGATACTCTCTCCTTGAGAGTATGAAAATCCTCCATGGCAATCTCCTCATCTGAACTACCATGTGCCACTGATGCTCTCCAACAATAATCTATCATCACTGCATGCATATCATCAGTACGTCTAATGGATGTCCTGATCATAGTCTCACTAACTCTCAACTGTGCTGCTAAGTGGTGTGACTCCTGATCATGGTCATGCTGAGGTGCCATCTCAAACCCCTTACTGCTAGTGTCAACTCTGGAATCCCCAAAAAAATCATTTGCATAAGATGACATGTTGAGTTGTCCACCGCCTACTATGCTACTGGGTACTCCTGTATGCCATTGCATCCCATCACTAGATTCTATCTCCCCCTGAATCACACTGTATCTTGTATGAGCAGCCGTATCCTCCTGTGCACTCAACCTGCTACTATTATCTGCACCTGGATCCCATAGAGATGTATCTAGACACATTTTATGGTCATCCTGACTGCTAAAAGGTGCATCCTCATTAATGCAGACCAATCCTGGACATAAGTGCTCCATCAACCTATTAGTCTCTGCAATTTGTTCAACTAATGGAGTCTCCAATAGTTGTGAATCAATCCCCTCAGGTTGATCTGTATGTGTAAGGTCCCCTGCTTGTACGTCCTGTACCTCCTCCTGGACCTGTGGGTCTACCTGTCCATGGTGTGCATCCCTCACACTAAGCTCATCCATCATACCTTTCATGCCACTAATCTCCTCATGCGACGTGGCTATCATGGGTGTCTGAATAGGTGACAGATGTGTCATGGCCCCCATAGGAATCTCATCATCTCTAGGTGTTAACACGTGTGACTCCTCACTAGTGTCACTACTCTGCTGAGGCGTAAGGTCATCAAGGGTATGTGACATGTCTACTGAGACACAGATGTTATCATCCTATCCATCTAGCTTCCTATCCACTACACAAGGGTCATCATCCTCCTCAAGCGTGCAAGCATCACTAGTCTCTGTGAAAGAGTCATTCTCACTATCCTCTGAGGTAGAGTCATTATCACTAGCCTCTATGCCAAAGTCACTGTCATCATCCGACTTCTCTGAATCCTCATCATCACTGTCCTCGCGTACCTCAACAATATGCTTCTTACCCTTACCCCTACACCTATGATTAGGTTCCCAAGGCACCTTGCAACTATAAAAATGTTACGTGCTCCTAATGGGTGTGGGGTTTATCTGTTTTTCCCTCCTAATGGGCATGGGGTTCAACCCAAGGGCTGCTTTAATTTCTTCCCTTGCCTTGAGCCAACCTGCAATCTTCTTTTTGTTCCAACTAGGATTTTTATAGGATAGGAACCATTGGAATGTTATGAGCCCTTTGAAATTATTGATGGTTTTATATTCCCTTTCACACTCCTCAATCCTCATAATAATATCCATCTTATTGTAACTTTTCTAATCCCCACTGGATGGCAGGAATCTAAGCTCGGATGCCACTGTAATGATCCCAAGCCATTATGCAAGGATGATCATTGTTTTGGTGTCTTTTTAAAACTTTTTCTGAGTGAGGTATTTTGTCAAACACTTTTCTGATCTACCCTTTAGATGTGTTTATATGTGTGTATGCAGCAAATAACAGAAAGAGCTAACCATGGAACATACCTCAACCATATGCAATAATATAGACAAGCCAAAACATCTCAATTCTTCTTTATTCATAAAATAGAGAAACCTGCTACAATGAAGATGTCGATCTGGAATGCTTAACAGATGGACAAGAAGATAGACAATAGATAAGAGCTGCTACAAAATGCTCCCGCTAATACAAAATAATACCTCCAAAGGATGAATAAGAAATGAAGATCAATACAAGCAGATCTGAATGCCAAACTCTCCAGCTGAAGAATGCCACGCTCCAATAGAAGGTTGAAACCCTCAATAACTCGGCCCTACTGCCAAAAGTGTCCAATCACCCTAA
>ML832423.1:18176-29110 GCA_009831015.1 Picea engelmannii | reverse complement strand
TGTATTCAACAATGTTCATTATTTCATCATCAATATGTTATTGCATCATATAAAATTAACATCCGCCAGTTCATAATAAACAATAATAGACACATACATATAATGCACAGTACACCAATATTTTACATGGAAACCCAATGTGGTAGAAAACCACAGGATTATTTTCCTATATGTCTTTAAGAATTACATTCAAGGAAGCACCAACTTCCAATTCTCTTTCTCCAACCATAAGGAGGATCCAACCCCCTGTGTTCTCTGGCTCCAACCGGAAGGTGGCTAAAACCACCCAATTCTCAGGGTCCAACCTTAAGGAATATCCAACTCTCTAGTTCTTCAGCTCCAACCACCAATCCTTTCCCCATCCTACCAACCTGTTGATGGGCGAAACTGACCGTCCGTCAACTAGGAGAGTGGAACCGGTCCGGGGTTGTCTAAATAACCCAAGCCGTTTGGAATTGACCACCCTGACGAGTTTAACGGCTCCGTTGGCTGCTCTAAGGTCTTCTAAGAAAACGAAAGAGAGAATTGATCTGAGCTAAGTAATCTAACTAAAGGAAACTAGAAACTAATAAAACAAAGAAAAAGAACTAATATTTTAAAAGCAAACTACTCTAACTATTCTATCTACAAACTATAAATTACTCTTGTAATAACTCAAATCAACTATCTAATTACCAGCTGCAATATTACTTATTCACAAATATACATTATAAACAATCTACATATTTACTTAAAACCTGCAAAACTCATGTATATCCTGCCTTAAGACAGCCAAGAATCTCTTTTTGATTTTTATATTTATGAAAAGGAAATAAAAACTACTGAAATTAAACAATCTAATATGTTTATTGAAATTAAACAATCTAATATAAATCTAATTAAACTTATATCTACATTAAACTACTTAATCAAAACAGTAAACAACAAACTAATTGACCTGGAAACTCTCCAAGTCTGCCCTGTGTATGATGACTTCTTAAGCTGGTTGGAGGAAGAAATTCACACCATTTAGTCCTTAAGCTTCTCATAAACGATCAGCTATGCTGCTTCTTGGAGTGTTTTACAGGACAAACAATACATAAAAGAAAATCATAACAATCTTCTGATGATAAATCTTTGCAATAAGGGAAACCTATTATGCAGAAAACTTATATAACAATTCAATCTATGAAGAAGACAAAGATATCATTCACAAAATGAATCAACAACTGTTATGTCTTTTATCTTATTTGGAAGAGACAAGATATGGATAATAGTAATAAAATTATATCATTTGCATTTGATTTAGATAGCTAAAGTAGTCGTAAACCATAAGCAAAGTGATATACAAAACATGAAACAAAGTGTTGATATATTGAAAAGAAAAAGCTGTGACAAAACATCAATTCTGCTCCAGTTTGTATCAGAATTACATATCCTTGTTCTCCCATGAATGAGGATGATGATTATTACAAAAATCATAAGTATATATAGGTTTCTTCACAAGGTAAAACTTCCTTGTGGATACTATCAAACAGTTTTACACAATCTGGGAGATATCCCAAAATCATCTAAACTAAGGAAATAAAATGTAAGTAGAATCTGTAAGACATCCCCTAACTGCTCATCATATCTATTTCCAATTCGAATTTGCCTGCAACAGAACACAAAGATCAAATTAGAAGGATATTTTATTAGGAAAACAATAAAAAATTGACTTTACAGACTTAGCTACAGAATCACCTGATTCTGTAGCTAGTCAAAAATAGTAAACAGGATCAGATCTCAATCAAATCAAATCGAACCATCTCTTAATAATCCTCAAAAATGAAATTACTAATGAATCAAATCATATCAAAAGAAATGCAATCAGAACAGAGTAAAGAATGCTCTGTTTTTAGTTATCATAAAATCAAGGCAAATAGTAATCATATTGTTTCGTATCCAAATGCAATAACAATCCAATCGTATGATGTAATAAAAAATAGATATGATAATAATCGATCCTTATCACAATCGATTGGTTACAGCTGTGTGAAATTCATATCGTCTTATTCAATTGTCAAAATGAACAGGTTGTTGCGATTACAATCAAAACAGAACACATCCATTAAAATTTGTTGTAGAATGTGGTTGTTGAGTATCGCATGGTGAATAGACATGACAAAAATAATGATCATAACCATCATTGAATCATTATAGTCATAGAAATAAATTGATATCATTCAATTAAATGCAAAGATAGGTAAATCGTTTAGAATGGAATCAGATTGAACGAGTAACAATCAACGCATTTCGTTATTGATCACCACACAGTCAACAGACAGGGTCTTGATAGAGTCAACAAAATCCATAAAATAAACCGGGCAAATAACCGAAATGAATAAGGCTGAGTTTAATTATAGACGCAAATCGTAAGACTTGGATACGATCAATTCATTCCTCAAATCGAATTCAAACGATATATTTGTTATAATCGAATACAGTCCAAATTGAGTCGATTGGGTATAACAGCCACTATTCATATCTATTCGTAATTTTATTATGTAACAAAATGATATTCGAATTGGTCCGAACATAGAATACACAATCATAACAGCTAACCAATTTTCCCCTCATATCGCACAGGATATAACCAAATCGAAAAGAGATATTAACTGTGTTCCAAGATTAGGATACCAAAATAACCTGTGTTTAGAAAAGATATCAATAACAGAGTATTCAAATCAAATCCAATCATGATCACTCAAATTAAATATAATCAAAACCAATCCAAGAATTAATTAAAAAAACTTATATACAACAAATGCATGACAGAGCAGGTCAACAATGTACATAGAGTTTATGAACGTGCCATATCGATAGGCGAAAGTTATACCAACGAGATTGCTGAGGTTATGCCAATTTGGAATTGACGATCATCATGGCTGACTCGGCATTCTTGAACAGAATTGAACCAGTTGTTCGTTGCTTCTTGTCAGAGGGTTCCACATTCGCGTTATGACCAGTGAGCTTTGCCACTTGGTTTTCCAAATCATGGATTCTGGATTGCAACATCGGCACATCCAAGAAGTATCTCTCCAACCATAACCCACATTGATCGTAAGGTGGAACAGCAGGTTGAGCAGAAGGGGTTTTCGATGATTCACCGAGGATTCCACGAGGTAGTTCAATGCCAGGGAACTTAGGATCATCCTGCAGACAAGGTGGTAAATTCTTGACACAGTCATATACAGGATTGTCACACAAACCTTCCGAGTAAGGATACTCGTTGGCGAGAAAGCGTTCAATCTCTGAATCAGAGTCTTCGCTGACCATGATAGGCTCAGATTTGGTAGGGGGTTTAGGTCTATTTCTCGCCATGCGAGAGATTAAGCGAGTGTTTTTCTTGCCCTTAGCATTAATTTTAGCTTTAGGTTTTTTTATTACGGGTTTAGCAATTTCAACCTGTTTAGTCACAGCCACAGGAAAATTCGTAAGTGGGTCGGGTAGAGGTTTGGGTAGCAAAACGTTGTAAGGCACAGGGGGAATAGGCTGGGTTTCGGCCACCATAGGTTTATCAACCTGCGAAGGGTTTGACTCTTCAAAGCCATTACGACTAAGAAAATCATCCCAACAATCACATCATAACCCCAACTCGTAAACCATAATCATTTTAATCAACCCCAAATGGAAGAGGCTGGTGTCAGCCTGGCTACGCTTGTACCTTTTAGCCATCTTGAACAAACTTCTATGCAGGTAATGGGGCATACTAAGTTCGAAACCCATAAAAACCATCAATAGACGAAGGTGAAACAAGAAAATGAACCCGTACCTACCTTCACAAGTAATGAATTGCTTGATTATCATTAGGAGATCATACCAGCATGGTTTTAACATTTTTGCAGGCAAGCCTTTGTCGCAGGAGTTCACCATTCGAGACTGGAATAACAATGTCCACGGGACATCATCCACCTTGCAACTTTTGGACCACTTCTGTCCCGTAACAAGAAGGCTAGTTTCCAAGCTAAGAAACTGTTCATTAATTTCAAGTTGCATATCTCCAACTTTGGCTCGGCAGCCATCAAATGATAACGCAAATTGTCGAGCCACACTAGGGTTATGACCATCTAATTTCTTTATGAATGAGAGCCATCCGAATTTTTCCAAGTCGCTATAAGCGCCATCAAACATAAGAAATTCTTGGCACCCATTGGGCTCAGCCCTTATGACTGGAGCCATGGCTTCTCTGCACAGTAGGGTTCAAACCGAACAAAACAATGGACAGGGTCGAAAAATGGTTACGGCTAACAGCTGCAGCGCTCAAAGAGGAAAGGATTAACTGTATGCGTGCAAAGGTGGTGGGATTACCACCGCCATGCAGTGTATTAATGACTGAGTACAGTGTTGTTCCATCCATAATCATAATGTTTAATCCATATGAATCGGCCAACCAAATAGTTTGGGCGGTGGTCAATGTATCAACTCGCCATAGTATATATTACATCAATGCGCCATACCATAAGTTAAAACCATTCAATCAAAACCCATAAAACAACATACCAAGCAATGATCGTGATCAAAACCCAAAGTTAAACAATGCACCATTGTATTCATCAAAAACATTAAAACCAATGTTAATCCAATCGTGCCATCGTATAAGTTCAGAATTATTAAATCAAACCAAAATTTCACCCGATCAAGATTTATAATTCAAACCTTTGCCATGCAAATCGAAACTCATATATTGATCATGCGCTCACAACATAATTATAATCAAAGTTTTATGAAACATTATGACCAAAGACTTTGTAAAATTGATAAGTCAAAGGTTTAAAACAATAAGGATCACATCATATAAAACCAACATCAATCATGACCCTTGTAGAATCAAATGTAACCAATAAATTTGCATGCTCAATGGCCTATTAATCAAACAAATCTAAATGCGCAATCAAGGCGAATGGGCATAGTTTGAAATTCATTCGTAGTCATACAATAAACTAATGGTAAAGTGTCTTTCAGAAAATCAATAAAAGACTATGACAGTCCAAACAACAATGGAGGAGTTTTCACACTTTCAATTGTGAAAACTGAATTGAAATCAAATTGCAATTGTCGCAAGAAATGAAACAAATGTCTAGTTGCAAAATGCAACGATGACTTGTCGATTTTAGAAGACAATTAGGTGTAGGCATCTTTTTAGGGTAATTAAAAAAAAATTGAATTGGCTGCCAACAATGGCGACACACTGGGCGAAGCAGTTATCTCTGTCAAAAGAAATGAATTCAGATCAGGACAGCAAAGAAAAATTCGACTTAAAATAACAACCAGAAAATTGTACTAACATCATCATCTACTATCTTTTCCAACGATGTTTTAAAAGGTGCAAACCAATAACAGTCTTAAAGATTAGCAAGTCATGATTTTTATGATAAAATCTTCAATACTGTTGGCATGGCCACTACTGCCAGCAGGCGTCCATAGCCTCGAGAGGGTTGCCATTTAACCCACTCGGATGTATTTATCCTGTCAAGAAGTTCTAGATTAGAATAAAGGACTTTTTATAAGAGGTTTCGTGTAATTTTACAGATTTTCATTTACCCGACATTGTTTCGCTGCCAACAGGCCTGTTCAATACCCCGACGAAGTTGTCTTGGCGCCATGCTTGTATTTACCCGCTGCCAGCGGACCTGTTCAGTATCTCGGCGGGTTTACAAACACTTCCCACAACTCTTATTAATATTTTTTTTTTTCTTTTATAAATAGCTGAGCGGGGTGACGCTGAAAAATCTTGATATTTTCTCATATTTTTCAGACCTCATCAGAATTTTTTAAGTACTGTCCTTTATTCATCTCCAGAAATGTTTTATTTCTAAAACACTTATTTTGACAGGGAGATATCCTCTTGAGTCATTCCTTTATGGAAAAGGGACAGCGTAAAAAGATAAATATGATCACGACAAACTTTACTCAGAGATTGAAATTAGTAAACTTCTTTCAAACAGAATTTTCCAATATCATTTTCAGAAATATATATCAATGATGTTTGTACAACCTTCAAGGAGTTATTTCAGCGAAGAAATTTTCTTATAGTCTTTGTCTGAATGGCTCAATGCACAGGCATGCATATGTTTCAAAACACACCAAACTGATCAATCAAATCAAAATAAAAAATGAAAACAAAGGAAAAAAATAAAAACAAAAGAAATATTTACAGAATATACAAGGATAGAAATCAGGCAAAGTATCTTTTCAGGGCTTGGCCATTTACCGGGTAGGTGTCAGGCTGTCCTTCAATATTTTGCAAATGAAAGGAACTAGGACCCAACTTTTCAGCAATCAAAAAGGGCCCAAGCCACAAATTTTGAAATTTAGTATGTTCACCCTTCCCTTCGTGTGGTTTGTCCTACTTTAAGACGAGATCGCCCACTTCAAAATTTCTATCAGAAGCAGAATTAGAATCGAACCAGCTTTTAATCAATTGTTGATGTTGATCTAGCTTACGCTTGGCTTGGGTTCTTACTTCTTCTAACTTCATCAAAGCGTTAATACGGATTTCTAAAGGGGGACATTCTTCTTCTTGAACTTTTTGTGATAATTGGAGTGAAGGAAGAAGAACATGAGGAGGCAAACTGGCTTCTCTGCCATAAATGAGAAAAAAGGGGGAATTACCTATAGCGGATTTGGGTGTGACTCTATCAGCCCATAGTGCATTCAGCAGTGCGTTGTGCCAGTTCTTGTGATTTTCAGCCACGGTTCTCTTGATAATTTTGATCAAGTTCTTGTTTGTTGATTTTGCTAAGCCGTTACCTTGGGGGTAGTAACTCGCGAAATACTTAAGCTTTATTCCTTTTTCTAAGGTGAACTCACTCATCTCAAGAGAGGAAAAGTATGAAGCATTATCAAAGACTAGACAATCAGGGATACCAAAACGGGTGATGATATGCGAGTTTAGAAAGGCGATCACCTGACTGGTGTTAACAGTTCTTAGTGTGGAGGCTTCAGACCATCGAGTAAAGTAATCAGTGGCTATCACAATGTATTTGTGTTGTTTTGAGGATGGAGGGTTAATAGGACCAATGATATCAAGGCCCCATTGCTGGAAGGGAGAATCGACTGTAACGGGCTGCAAGGGAAAGGCTAGTTTTTGCAATCGCCCTGACGCTTTCTGGCAAATGATACATTTACGGCACAAGGCATGGGCGTCTCTGAAAAGTGTTGGCCAGTAATAACCAGCTCTTAAGACTTTATGAGCAGTGGTATCGCCACCAAAGTGACCACCAGCTTCACCTGCATGCAACTCAAGCAAGACTCTTTTTGATTCATTTTTTTCAAGACAACGCATCAGTACGCCATCAAAATTCTGATGAAATAGTATACCATTAACTAGATGAAAGGAGGCAGACCTTAGTCTCAAATCTCTTTTCTTGGCAGGGTCAAGGTGACGGGGTGCTGATCCATGTTCAAGATAAAATCTAACATCATCATACCAAGGACTCACGAGGTTTTGTGTACAACAAATCAAACTCTGATCGCGATGTTCTAGGTCCGACGTATCATTATCTTCTTGGTGTTTAGTTTCTGAATCAACTACCAACTGACACAACCCTTGGCCTCTCACGATTTGGTCTGGAGTGATTTCTAAGTCATATTCCTGCAAGGAGGTGACCCAGTTGGCTCTTTTCTCTCTTAACTCCTTTTGCACTAACAAGTTCCTGACGGCAGGGTAGGGGACAATGACCTTGGTCCTTGACTTCAAAAGATAAGACTGGAAATGCTTAACTACCTTGAAGACAGCATAGGCTTGCCGATCGACCGTTGGGTAGTTAAGTTCAGCACCTTTGAAAGCAGAGCTCATAAAGGCGATGGGTGCTTCGTTGTTCTTGACATTCTTTTGAGTTAGAACTGCGGCATAGGAACGATCAGAGGAAAAAGTATAGAGCGTAAAGTCTTGAGAGAAATCAGGGCTCATGAGAGACAGAGCATCAATTATATCCTTCTTTATATCATTAAAAGCTTGGTTTTCAGTGGGTCCCCAGTGATATTGGGTGTCCTTTTTAATCAGGTTCTGGAGAGGCCTGACAATTTCGGAGAAACTGGGGACAAATCTTCTCACGAAATTAATCTGGCCTAGGAAAGACTACATGGATTTTTTGGAGGTAGGTGGGGGAAGTTTAGCGATGACTTGGGTCCTTTCGGGGTCAATAATCATTCCATCGCTAGACACAATGAATCCTAGTAATCTACCCTGTTCTACTGCAAAGATGGACTTCTTGGGATTCAAGGAGATGTCGAATTTACGACATCGTAGCAGAACGGCTCATAAGTGAGCTAGATAATCGTTTTTGTTTTTAGAATAAATGGTTACATCATCTAAGTAGACTACTACGGAGTGATTGATCAAGCCTCGGAAAGAAATATCCATTGCTCTCTGAAAGGTAGCACCAGCATTAATCAATCCGAAAGGCATTTTGCGATAAGCATAAGTGCCCCACGGAGTACGGAAGGTAGTTTTTAATTGGTCTGACGAAGACATCAAGACTTGGTTGTATCCAGAGAAACCATCTAGTAAAGATAGCCTCTCGGAACCAGATACTTGTTGCAATATCTGTTCCATGGGAGGGACAGGATAATTATCTTTATCAGACGCCTTGTTGAGGTTTCAGAAATTGACACAAAGTCGAATTTCCCCATTTTTCTTCCGCACTGGGACGAGGTTGGATACCCATTGAGTATGTCTAACAGGAAAAATTATTTTAGCACTTAAGAGTTTATTCAATTCTTTTTGTACGGTCGGTTCTAGCTTAGGATGCATTTTCCTTAGCTTCTGTTGGAAAGGCAAGGTTTGAGGCTTCATTGGGATGACATGTTGTATAATATTAGGATCGAATGTCTTAAGATATCGTAAGTACAAGAAAAGACATCCTTGAACTCTTTAAATAATTTAACAAAAGCAGCTTTTTCTTGTCTAGAACATCCCAAGCCTAAGTTGATACACTGAGGATTTTCACTAGTACCTAAATTGACTTTTTCATAAGACAATGAGGAACTGTTGGTTTTGCAATTGACCATCTTTTTAAATTTATCTTCAAAATCATAAAAATTTTCTAGTCTAACAACATATTTGGGTAAGGAATTTACCATGTCTGATAGAGCTTCAGGAGATTTCAGACTAGGTATTACCGTAAAGTCATGCAAATTGTCATCATGCATTTGTTCATCTATCACAGCGTCTTGGAAGGTTTCTTCCATGTGCAGAAAGTTAATGATCTGTTGATCATCATCAAATACTCTCCAGTTCGAGATATTGTCTGGAACAGATGGTCGAAACAATAGCTCCATGGAGAATGCGTTTGGGGACAAGCCTTCTGCAGGAAGAAGTTTAGAAGCAACATTAGCTAGTAGATCTGCTTCAGTATTATTTGATCAAGGAATGGAATTTATATTAAAAGCATAAAATTTGTTCATTAAACTCCATACCTCAGACTGATAACATTTGAGATGTGGGGTAAGACAATGTATAGAATTTCTCACCTGTCTAACCACTATCTCTGAGTCGCTGAATACAACTAGATTTTGAATGTGCATGTCTAAGGCTTTTCTGAGACCTTGTAATAAAGCCTCATATTCTGCAATGTTGTTAGTGCATTCAAATTCTAATCTACAAGCCAATAATGTTTTATTACCTGCCGGATCAATAATGATGCAGCCTGCACCATCTCCTTCTTTCAACTTGGAACCGTCGAAATATAAAGACCAAATTTGATTTCCATCGGGTTCACAGGATTGTTGGATAGAAGTTGTTGGTTGCGTACATGCTAAGATCTTGGACTGTTGTCTTGGATTGTTGATAGGTGAAATTTCAGCCATGAAATTTCTGAAGTAGGTGTCCATCCCTTGGACTTCAGGTGAATCAGTCGAAGGTGTATATGGTTCATTAGGATCATTCAATTCTGTTACCGTGAACTTGAGGTAACGCTCACAATTCACCCTGATATTGTTAGGCTTGCCATTTTCTGGAAGCCATAAGTGAGACCAGTCTGTTGTGAAGTAACCATGTAGCTTCTCCGACCATTCCCTGCTCAAAAACATACCATACACTTCTGGAATATCCACCACAATTATATCAATAACTTGATGAACCTTTGGGTTAGACGATAATCTAATCAATACATTTTTTAGTTTGCCTATAACTTTAACATCTGTTCGATCAAGTTGTATGATTTTCAAAGAAGATGGTTCAACTTTGGCGTTAATATTTTGGCAGACTGACCAAGGAATCACGTTTGAAGATGCTCCTGAGTCAACCATACAATTATGCACATTTATGTTGAAGATTTCGAAAGTTAAAAGAAAAGGAGGAACATTCTTGCGAGTATTTAGAGTGGTAGCTTGTATTTTATTACTCGCAGTTTCTAAGACTACCTTATCTGAGTTATTCATACTATTTACATTGTTATTTACATTATTTACATTATTTACAGGAGTTACAGGAAGGCTTCCTTTATCTTGAGGATCAGGATTGTTTTTTGTGGAAGACTTCTGCGTCACTTTTCTTTACACAACCTTATTACTATTTGAATTACCATTCTTGCCATTGTCTAAAATATTTTGCAACATCTTCTGTAACAAAAATGGGAATTTCAACAACTCATAAATAGAAATGTTAGCCTGTAGTTTCTTAAGATCTTCTACAACATCATAATCTATTTTAGGGCTATCATTACTCTGTTTAGTTTCTACTGATTTAGATGGCTTTGGAGGTAGATTTGTGGTGTTATCGGCAGGAGCTTTGTTTGTGGTCTTGCTCCTAGTATTGTAAGGGTGCGTAGTCTCAAAGTTAGCTTGGAAGATACTATCAGAGAGGTGACCAAAGATATTTGGAGAAGACTCTTCTTCTTGGGTTGTTTCCTGCTCGACTTCCTCTTGAGGAATGTCAGGAGGGATCAAGTCATCTTGGGCTCCTAGAATTG
>ML832422.1:58239-71855 GCA_009831015.1 Picea engelmannii | reverse complement strand
AATATTGCTATATTGTCTATGGTTAAATGAGCACACCTATTATTTCTAACAAAATCTCTGCAAAAATGACATTAAAAGCTAGCCTATCATTGCCAATTTTGCTTGTGACAATTTACTATCAATTTGCCTAGTTAAAGTCAATTTTTATTGTCTTTTTCAAGCAATTTCAAGGCTTGAGTCTTGTGGCTGTTATAAGATACTAATTGCTGTTATAAATTGATGCATTGCTGCAAATTCATAATCAGCTAGCTTATTTTATGAAGGTTTATCGTCTTATGAAGCACTAACAATCATCTGGTACTTGGAAAGTGCCTCGTTTGCTTTGATGTCTTGTTTTGGGCAGGAACACAATATCATTCATTTGCTTCATCCTTAAGACATAAAAGAAACCTCTAATTAGAGTGATCTCTGAGAGGGGAAGGGTTTCCTTGTGACTATTTTCCTTAGCCTTCTCAAACCCCCCAAGTCACTAGGGACGTCTCCCCTGGGGTAGCTTAAACATACTCCTAAATAGAAAGGGATCTCATATTAAGGTGACAGTGATAGGTTATTCCCAGTTACGCCAATTTTGTACCCACTTGCCTTGGGATTTTGGGGCAAGTACAAATTGTGCAATAACACTCTTGTCATATGACATGTGGCTCCGCTATCTAGCAACCACGCACCAGTTGATATGGTGCATGAGGAAAGATAGGAAACAAGTAAGAACTCTTGTTCAAACTTCTCGGCAAACTCATCCACTTGAGCCTTTGCCAACACTGCTACTTTTGGTTGCGTCTTGTTTCCGCCCTTCTTCCTCTCCAAACACTATGAAGCATAGCATCCCTTCTTATGACAGTGAAAACACTTGACCTTACTTAGGTCATTCCCTGTGCCATCTTGTGAAGATAAATCTCCACCTTTGTTCATCCTAACATTCCCCTTAACCTTCTTTGGTTGATTGGTAAGTGCAAGGTTCTCCTCATCACCATCCTCTTGTGAGCCTCCCAGAGCCTCTCGACAAGTCTCCTCCTATATGCAATCATCCCACAATCGATTGAAGTCTGGAAGCTCCTCTCGAAGACGAGATTTACAATGATTGCAGGATCGGGGGTTTTGTGGTTGTGTGAGACAGGATTGTGGTCACCCCTGGCCGCGTGAAATTTACAGCGATTGCAGGATCAAGGGTTTGTGGTTGCATGATGCTTCCATGCAATTTATCACTCCATCTGATTATAATGGTCCCCATATCCGACCCTCCCCCATGTTAATGAGCACAAATTCTACAGCCGGTCTAAAGGAGGATACACAAGATTCAAGAGGGGTACAACATCGGGATCTTTCAGGATCTAATTTTGAGACTAAAGCGCCTGGAATTATCAAACCTGGCATTATAAACAGAGGTCGAGGAACTCACAAACAGGATCGCAAAAATTGAGGAGAACCTATCATTGAAGAAGCAGCTAAATGAAAAAAAGGAGCAAGAGGCCCTACACCAGCCCCCTAGAGACTCCCTACAGACAAAGATTATTGACCTAAAAAACATGCAGGAGGAGATCAGGTCGCAACAAGCTGCCTTCAAACATGAAATAGAAACACGCATCAACTCATGGGCACAAGCCGTTAGAGGTAAGGAAAAAGCCCCTCTGCCCCCCTCTAGCAATAGTAGAGGAGGTAGTGCAAGCTAAACTCATGGAGGAACGGGCCAAACGGGCACGAGAACTAAATCTCAAAGTGAGAGGGCTCCCTCTACCTCTTCCATCCGCAGATCCCATGGTGATTGGAACCTCTTTTCTTAAGGATAATTTGGATCTCTAGGATGTGACCCTTCATAGAGCTTGGATTGAGTCTAATTCCACTCTCTTTCTCCGTTTTAGGTCTACTGTTGTTCGACTTCGGGCGCTCAAAGCTAAGAGAAAGTTGTTTTCACTTCCCAATAAGATCTTCCTCGACGAAGATCTAGCTAGATTACAGGTTGTGGAGCTCAAACGCTCTAGGGAGTAGGTTACAGCAGCACGCCAGGCAGGGAAATGGGCAGTGATTAGGAACCTCAAAACAGTCATTAGAGACTCTTTTCACCCTGGGTGGGTACCTCAAGCTGGGGGTTCCAAATGACAAGCTCGTTGGGAGAGACGACATGGCACATGCTTTTCCATCAGTTGTTGGAACGATAATGGATCTTTCTGGTCATTGTCGAGCCTACTATATGATGCTCTTAGGTCATCGGACATCCTATTCATTACCAAGACAAACAAGAGCCCTATTCGGCCTCTCTCGGACATTGCAAGATACCATCATTTTTCAGCATGTAGACAAGAGATGAGGAGTTCGAGGGGTGTCAAAGGTTCAGGTGGAGTTGCTTGCTTCATTGAGAACCACTTTGAAGTAGGGTCTCTTTGGTGGCCACGGATGAGTTTGCTAGGTTTTGTGGGTTCAGGTTCATGGTGTTCCCCCTCTCCCAAGGGACATTTACATTGCAGTCTATTTCTTCCCTCCGACATCTTCATCTTATGCCATTCATAACGAGCATGACAGGGACCCCTTTATTGATTTATATGCTGGTATCACCCAGTACATGGCAGTTGGGGATGTGGTTCTCCTAGGGGACTTCAACTCCCGCACCAAAGCCCTCCAAATTCCTCTCCACGATCGACCAAATGACATGTTCTACATCCAGGGGATTGATCCAGAATTAGCGGGGCTTCACCGGATGTCTGATGATGCATTGGGGCCTCTCACAGCTTATGGTCGGCACCTTTTACTCTTAGGAGAATCTCAGGAGTTGTTGATTCTGAATGGGCTCCCATGTTTCCCAGATTCTTGCTTCTTCACATGTTGGCCCCATGGGAGAGGTGCGAGTGTTATGGATTATGTCCTATCTAGCCATAACATACTCCCCTTTATTCACCACTTCTCTGTCTCCCCCCTCCCCCTTGCAGATCATGCTCTTCTCTCCTTCTTTATCCGAGTTGAATCCCCCACTTCCCCCCCAAGGCCCAACCCGCACTATCTTCCGCTTCAACCAGGGGGACCCGAACACCTTTTCTACCCACCTCCAACAGATGCTTCCCTCTGAGACCCAGTTCTCCCTACTTGATTCTGCCTCTACCAAGTACGATTACCTCTCCACCATTTGGGATGTAGCCCTCAAATCTTACCCTCACTCCACCCGGTCCATTTCCACCTCCCCAAAACACAAATCCTACGCTACGAGCTGATGGTACAACAAGGAATGCAAGGTCCTCCACCGCCAGCTTCGACATGCATTCACCCATGCTCACCCATCCTACCCCAACCTCTAAGCTTCATATCGTCGTCTTCTTCGCCGTAAGAAATGCTTCTTTCTCTCTCAAATGAGACATGAGTTATCCTTTTCCCTTACTCACTCCTCGAAAAACTTCTAGCGTACCATCCTCCCTCGACGCTCCCCCCTCCCATCCAACCTAGACCCCTTCTCCATGTTTTCCCACATCTCCACTATCTATGATATTTGTGGACACGCCCATATTCAAGTTACCTTTCCACCCTCCTCATGCTTCTTATTCTCAGACGGAGACATCAGAGAGGCCAATTGGGTGATGAACAATAGAAAAGTGACAGATGAGGAATGTTTTCATGCATAGTTCTTTAAACACAGTCTCCATGCTTTGGTTTCTCACTTGGTTGATCTCTTCAACCATGTGGTTCGCACCGATTTTCCTTCGGCTTGGTCACACCACATCATTTACCCAATACACAAATCGAGCCCCAGCTTGGATCCCAACAATTACAGGATGATCATGGTGGGCCATACTTTCTCAAAGCTCTATGCTACGGCTCTCCATAGGAAGCTCTCTAGTGAGTTGGACCATAGACACCTCAGACCTAGGGGACAGGCAGAATTCTGACCCGCTTATCAGACCATCGGTCACATCTTTACCCTTCAGGCCATCATTGAGGAGGCATGACATTGATCTTCAAAAGTCTAGTGTTGCTTTGTAGATTTTTGGAAGGCTTTTGACTCTGTCCTAAGAGAAGCCTTATTCCAAAGACTCAGAGACATTGGCATCTCTCCTACCCTGTTGACTGCCAACATGCGCCTCTATAAGTCTGTTCTTAGTCGTCTCTGCACAGTTCCCGAGATGTCAGATTTCATCAAGAGTACCATCGAAGTTAAACAGGGCTGCCCCTTGTCCCCCACATTGTTTAGGATTTATATTGATGAGCTAGAGGCCTTTCTCCACGAGCATATCCAAGACAGTGATGGGTGTCTCCCCCACCAGGTTTTGATAGCCATCTTGCTTTTTACGGACGATGTGGTCCTCTTAGCCTGGACTCCAAAGGGATTACAGAGATAGTTGGATAAACTAGCTCTCTTCTGCGATCTTCGACAATTGAAGATCAACCTGGGTAAAACCAAGGTTATGATCTTCAATGGGTCCAAGAAGTCCATAGACCTTCATTTCTTCTTCAAAGGGAAGGAGATCGGGATCACCAACGCCTAGGCGTACTTGGGAGTACGATTTACAGGACCATGTTTCAGTTTACCACTGGCCCTCTAGCCTCAGATTGCCAAGGGCTATGGGAGTTTAGCCCTTCTAAAGAGACAATGTTTCCGCCACCATTTCATGACATCTCATCCAAGATGTCTCTCATGGACTCCCTTATCCGACCCACTGTTCTCTATGGTTCAAAGATTTGGAGGCCTTCCTTACTGGAGTCTGATTGGGCCTCAGTGGAGAGAGTCCAGACCCTTCTCCTCCAACACATCATTAGATGCAAGCAGTCAATCCCTCATCCTAGCCGAGTTTGAGGCTCAACCCTTCTGACTTGAGAGTGTTCGAACTGGTCTCTTTTCTGCATCGCATCCAAGGCTTAGCTAACTCAACGAAGGGTAGAGATCGGTACCCATACTTGGCTTATTGCTCTTCTAAGACCATTTCCCTCTCTAGCCCATTAGGTCGAGCTCAAGGTTGGTTCGCAGGAGTGTCAGATATTTTAGAGCCCGTGGGCATTCAGATTGATCGCCTCCCTCCGTTTCGATATTCCTTGGATGCACCTGGCCATCTCCTACCGACCAGACAAGTGTCGAACAAAATCTTCAAAGATGACGTTTACAAGCAGTTTATCCAAATCACTTGGGTTAACCCCCCTAGCAAGTTACGCCCAAAGATGGCCTTTTACACTGAGCATTTCTTAGAGCTTAGGGATGGCTTCATCGTTCTACCACGGTATACTTTTCACCATTCGGTACATGCTCTTCGCATTCCTCTAGGCTAGTTTAGAGTGGGCTCTCATAGACTTTGGGTAAAGACAAACCACCAGATCGACCAATAGGACAGGATTTGTCAGCTATGCCCACTATAGGAGGTCGAGAATGAGGAGCACTTCATCTTTTGATGCCCCATTTATTATGAGATCAGGGGGTGGTTTCATTACTTATTCAAGGGGACTCAGACCCTCACAGGCTTCTTCAGGTATCTGGATCAGCGGTGCTCAACCTTGTATATACAAGAGCCCCTCAGGCTCTGAGCCCATACTCTTCAACCTCCTACGAGACCAGACCCTACTTGGCAGATCACCTCCTTCACGATGCTACCCTCAAGAAGGGGCACTAAGTGACAAATAGACACCAGCACAACCTCGAACTCCAGATCAGTGCGGACCCGTGGCACATTCCCTCATCCCACGAGATTTCAGCGGCATGACCAGACCAGATCCCTTCCCAGGAGATGGATGTGATCCCCCATATCTCATCGATGCACTACCTCTCCCAATCAACGACGCAACAGACGATCCAAACACCCCACCAATTCCTTCTCGAGACACCCGACTATACTCTGCTTTCTTGATTCGACCTCGAATGGTAGAAAAGATGGGTCCATTCCAAGACATACCTACTTCCTTTCTTCAGATTCCTCTTGTCCATAGATCTACTCCTATGCATCTCATCATCAGAGCAGATCTTTGTACTCAGGGTTGAGGATTCTTCATGCCTCAGAGTAGATTTCACCATCTACTACTCTACCTTATTGCACTTTACTTTCTGCATCTCGCCCTTTATAGGAGCCCTATTGCTACTCCTATACTGTATTGACATCATTGTACTCCACAGTCCCTTTGACCTACTTTTGTGGTCATTAATCGAATATTAATAAAATTATCTTATCTTATTATCTCGAGCACATATGCCTTCGATGAATGAAGTCCAAAGCTTGGTGAAACAATTCAAAGCTACCCTCACTGACTCCACATTTGTCACTGTCTTGTTGATTGCCCCCAGCTGATCACGAACATGAGTGATTCTGGTGAGATAACTGGTCACTGAGTCAGTCTTGGACATCTTGGTGTTCCTGAGTCGGTCCCTCAATACCATCTTTCGGTTCTAGTTAGTACTCTAAAACAGATTTGTCAAAATCAAGAACATCGCATTGGCTGACTTTTTCTCAGATAAGTGAGGTACAAGATGATCCCTCACCAAATCTAAAGATCATCAACATTGCCTTGGGCTCCTTTGCCTCATGCTTGGCCAGCTTTGCAAGATCTATCGATGCAGTCACTGCGATATTTGCATGACTCCACAGTCCATTCTCCTTCCAGAGAAACATGATCCTCACTTTCCATGGAAGAAAGTTAGAGGCACCCTCTTACCGATCCTCATGCCTCAAACTAGTTGTTTCCATCTCCAAGATCTGATCTATACCTGAAAAACACTGAAAAATGTGCCTAAACCTTCAGGCACGAAAACTGAAAAAAAATTATGACTGCCAGAATCCCTACTCAGGACCCGCTGCCCAAACCCCCACCCGAAGTTGCCTGGGACTGCATGCAGCCTTCTGTTGTTGCCTGGATACTTCTCTAGGCTATCTAGCAGTCTGCCCGCTACTCTGCAATTTGTCGGTCTACTGTCATCCTGCATGGTGGCTAACTTGGCATCTTTGGCGGCCCTGCTGGCCATGCCAGCAATTGTTGGTTGTGGTCGGCCCTTGCTACTCCGGTGGCTGGCTGCTATCAACGGCCAACACTCATCTTTACTCGCGGCTAGTATCTCCACGCAATTGCGGCTGCTCCATGTCGTTCCACGCGTGGCCCCAACGTCCTCTCTGTTGACGGTTGGTTGATGGCTCCTGCTCTCGCCGCCCTACTTTCCCAACTGCTACAACAGCTGCTACGGTGGTTGTTGTGGCAGTCGCTTCTACTGCATCTCTTCAGGAACACCCGTGATCGGATCTCAACACACAAATCAGTGGCTCGATACCACACTGCCAGTTGCTTGTTGTTGTTCCTGTCATCCAACCCTCTACACACCACACAACCCAACCCTTACCCAGCAACTTGGATATGTACAACCTCCTCTGCCAGACCGTGCGAATCTTCTACCTCATGTGGTCATATGTTCTCTCAGTGTACGACCCAGCACACGGAAGGTATTTGTGCAATCGTACCTATACCACTGTCGTACAGTTGATCTCCCTTTTTTTTAGATTATGGATTTCACGATCTGTGCAAATCTGGTTTTCCTCAGAGTTCACGCTCTGATACCATGTTAATTTCTAAACCCAACACCCGATAGTTAATTCCAAGTAAACCCTTGTTGTAAATTAACTCATTCAGCAAATTACTAAATAAAAGCATGGTTGAGCTTTGACAAAACATTATAGCGGAAGCATAAATAATGAAACCATACACATTGCACACGAGATTTCCAAGTTAATTACCCCTGGAAAAACCCCGAAGGGAAAATAAGTACTGTGAGATATTTATTATTAATTTGGGCTCTCGTCCTGGGATAATGGCCCACCTAAGGAATACAAATCAGCAAATAGCCAATCCCTACAAACCTCAAAATCAGTGCTTCGATCTTGTTGGTTGGCTGCTATCTCCCTTGCTGCCCCTTTGCTCCTTTGCTTGGCCCCTGCCCCTACACACTTGGATGAATGTCCTTCTCCACCCAATAAATGAGAGGTCACTCTCTCACTCTGTGTGTGTCTGTGTATCTCCTCCTCTCACATAGGCTTCCTTTTATAACCTTAAGTGTACCCTAAATCCAAAACCCTAGATCTCCAAAGTGATCAAGGGCTAAGATTAAATCTCACCTTCACTTTAGATCTAATGGCTGGGATTTAATTTAATTACTAATGCCAAATACTTAGGCATTTAATTAAATTAAACTCAGATTAATTATAAAAGTACATTCACTTTATTAATTACCTTATAAAGTGAATTTCCTAAGGTTGAGAGGCATTGAGGACAACTCTCACGTGTTAGACACAAACCGACATAGAAGTACATGTTCGATGCTACTAAAACATCAACATTTCAGGTTTCAACTATCTAGTAGTTTAGAGAAAAGTCTGTTGACCATGGTTTAGAATATCTAACAACCCCATATGCGAGGAAAGGCCTACATGGCATGAGTCTTATGGTCCTACAGCATCAAGTTGTAGAAACCCACAATCTTAAACATACAAGGACTTATGTACATTAAACATTTAGATATGGGCCCATACTAGTATATCTATGTATGCATTTGTTTATATACATACATGAATACATAAATATTTATTTTAGACTTGTGCATTCAAAGATATACAAACAAACCTGATGTTGATATATCTCTATCTGGAGCAAGGATGTCAATTGTTGAAGGACGAATGCTACATTGTTGAATCTCTGTCGGGAGTAACATGAATAACTGTGATAAAGGAGTCGTGGATTTGAGCAACGGACCTGGTGGTTAAGTTGTTGTAGTATTTGTTGATGATTGTAGCTCAGACAGGTATTTCCACAAGGGGTTTTTAACTTGTGGAAATAGTCATTTAATGACTCCTATGCTTTTTGGGAGTTCACTTAATTAATTAATTAATTAAGTGAACGTCTTTTTATAAAGTGAGTTTAATTTAATAAAGTGCCTAAGTTTTCGCACTAGTGACTTAAATTAAATGTGAGCCATTGATCTAACGGGACAGTGAGATTTAATGTCCTTCGTTGATATTAGGGATTTGGCCCAACTCAATGTTATAAGGGAGGAATCAAGACACGCATTCATTATTCACAACAAAGTGAGTAATTTGGCGAGGAGAGAACAAGGCAACAGTTGTTGCACGCAAATCGAAGCAACATGGATTTTGAGGAAGCATGTATTTCGAGGCAGCACATAATCAAGGCAACATGAAAATTGAGGCAACAAAAAATTTGAGGCTGCACGAATTTCGAGGCAAGACAGAATTTGAGGCAACACATGTGAGTTGCAGAGATTTATTACAGCAGTAGATCGACCATACAAATCCGTACGGACAGCCTCGGCAGATCAACAACACACAGATCAAGGCACTGTGATTTATCAGGTTTGCAGGGTGTTTGTGGGTTTTCTTTCTCAGAGCCATTTTCCCGAGTACGGGAGATCTTGTAAGTTCCAAAGTTATTTTGAATGAAGAAATGATCTTGAAGAGCAGAAAAAATAATTGTCCATGTGTGATTTTGCTTTTCTGAAATTTCCGCTGCATTAAATGGTTAAATAATTACAGTGGTATAAATTAGATCTGATCGCATTTATCTAGGCACTAGTTTTAAAGAAATTAACATGGTATCAGAGCTCTTGCTCTGAGAGAAAAGCAGATCTAGTTTATTCAGTGCAAATTATTTCAGCGAACTTGAAGGACAAAGCTCAGGACATCCATGTCAATCATCAATGTGAAGGTTGAGGATCGACTTCATGGGGTCTCAAATTCCCCACCTTGGAAGGCAATATTAACACTGCTCATGAAGGAGCAAGACTTGTGGGATATCATGACCAATGGTATTCCAACTTCAGCACCAGCACAGACTGCAGCGCAAGGCACACAGCAAGTGCAGCCAGTGGTAGATCTGACAATACATGCAACGTTGGAGATGAAAGACATAAAGGCACAGAGGGTGATCCTAGAAGCTATCAAGGATCATCTGATTCCACTTGTGGCAAAGAAGATCAGTTTCAAGGACATGTTTGATGCCCTAGTATCACTTTTCCAAAGTGATAATATGAGTCGGAAAATGATTCTCAAAACCAAACTCGAAGAAAGCAGAATGACAAGACTCCGACAATCTTACTAGTTACCTTATGATAATCACATAGATCCGTGACCAGCTTGCAGCTATTGGAGAGACGGTCTTGGAGGCAAAGCTAGTTAATGTTGCTCTGAATGGGTTCACCAAGTCTTGGGAACCATTCATCATGGGTATCTGTGCCCAAGAGCATCTTCCAAAGTGGGAGAGACTTTGGGATGAATGCATTCAAAAGGAGACTCGGAAGGAGTCCAAGTCCGACAAGCAGGGAGGAGGAGATGAAAACTTATCCCTTGTAAACAAAACCAAGAAAGGCAAAGGGAAAGTTTTTGTCAATAATGGTGACAGTCGGGGAGAGGGACAACAATCTGGGCAGAAGAGAGACATGAGCAAGATCAAATGTTCCATTTGCCATAAGAATGGCCACTTTGCTTCTCAGTGTCCACAAAGAAAGAAAGGCAAGGGGATGTCGCGGACAGTTGCAACGACAACAGAGACACAGTTAAGCGAACTTGCATCAAAGTTCGAGAGTGATTTTTCATTCATGTCTTGCCTTTCTACTAGCACTACTCCCACGAGTGCACGGTACTTGGACAGTGGCGCATCCCACCACATGACAAAGGCTAGAGAGTTGTTTAGTAGTTTTACAGAGGATGACTCATGGATTCATGTAGAACTTGGCAATGAGACCAAGTATGTTGTGACGAGACAGGGGACATTGCAGTTCCAGCTTGAGTCAAGAGGATCCTTTGATGCCCAAGAGATACTGTATGTACCTGGCCTGAAGAAGAACCTTTTGTCCATCTCAATCATGGAGGACAAAGGTTATGAGGTTAACTTCTGGAGGGGGCAGGTGTTCATCCAGCCAGAGGGAGCCAGTCCAGACACTGCTTTAAGGATTCGAGTCCAGGATGAGAACCTATATAGACTTCAGGGCCAGCCTATTCAGGAGTTAATAAACACCAGTGAGAGTTTGTGCGAGCTATGGCACAGGAGGATGGGACATCTCCATCACAGAGCTCTACCATTACTAAGGCAAATTGTCACTAGGCTTCTAGACTTCAGTCTGGATCATCAAGGGGTGTGCAGAGGCTGTGCTCTTGGCAAGAATGTCAAGGCATCATTTCCTAGCAGCGAGACTCGATCCAAAGGAATTTTGGATCTAATACATTCTGACCTTGGTGGGCCTATGTCAGTTGCTTCAGTGAAGGGCGCATCCTATTATGTGACCTTCATTGAAGACTTCTCCAAGAAGACCTAGATCTAATTCATGAAGACCAAGGATGAGGTCTTCAGTCATTTCAGAGTGTTCAAAGCTCAGGTGGAGAACATGACATGAAGGAAGATTAAGGTGTTGAGGACAGACAACGGGGTTGAGTACACCTCTAATGATTTCACTGATTTCTGCAAGGGGGCAGGAATCAAGAGGGAGAAGACTATGGCCTACAACCCGCAACAGAATGGAGTTGGAGAGAGGAAGAACCGGTCTATCATCGGTGCGATGAAGGCCATGATCCACGATCAGAGTTTGCCTATGTTTCTCTGGGCCAAGGCATGCAACACAATTGTGTATTTGCAAAGAAGGAGCCCACACTGGACACTGAAGGATAAAACACCGGAGGAAGCATTCACAGGAAGGAGACCTGAGATAGGACATCTCAGGATTTTTGGTTGTCCAATCTATATCCACATCCCTGTGGAGAAGAGGACAAAGTTGCAGCCCTCAGGAGAGAGGGGTATCTTGGTGGGTTACAACAAGGATTCGAAGGCCTACAAAGTCTTCCTGACAGATCAGCGGAGGACAGTGGTGAGCTGAGATGTCAAGTTCGTGGAGAACTTGGCATCTAGGAAATCTTAGGATCTACCCACAGTTGCAGAGGGGCCACAGGAGGTGGGCCCAAAGGATGAGCCGAGAGCAAAGACTTCTAGTGCAGGAAGCCAGATACCAGAGGAGGAGGAGTAGTCAGCCCCTTCAACTTCAGTCAGGATGCCCAAGTGGTTTGAACAGACCTTGCGGGATGCTCAGGAGCATGTTGAGCCTCCCAGGACCACATTCCGGGAGAGCAAGTCTCCTCGGAAGTTTTCGACGTAGATGGCTTTGATGACCAACATCATAGAATCAAAGCCCTCCAGCTTTGAGGAAGCAGCCAGCCAACAAGTGTGGAGAGATGCCATGGTGGAGGAGCACAACTCCATCATGAGGAATGATGTCTGGGAGATTGTGTCGAGGCCAGTGGGAAAGTCAATGGTGACTTCCAGGTGGTTGTACTAGATAAAACATGTAGCAGATGGCAGTGTGGAGAAGTACAAGGCGAGATTTGTGGCTCGAGGATTCTCTCAAAAAGAGGAAGTAGACTACGAGGAGACCTTTGCTCTTGTAGCCAAATACTCTTCTATCCGAGCAATACTTTCTATAGCTTCTGATATGGGGTGGAGCATCCATCAGATGGATGTGAAGATCGCCTTCCTAAACAAATTCATTGAGGAAGAGGTCTACATCGAGCAGCCACAGGGATATGAAGTCCATGACAAAGAGACGCATGTACGCAAGCTGAAGAAATCCCTGTATGGACTCAAACAAGCACCCAAGGCCTGGTACTCCAAGATCGACAGTTATCTACAGAGCATGGGTTTCACCAAGAGTGAGACAGACTCCAACCTTTATTTCTTACTAGTTGGATCCGAGGTCCTCATCTTGGTGCTTTATGTGGATGATCTCATTCTGACTGGTGCAGAGGCTAATTGCAGGATGCAAGTCAAACTTGGCTTCAGAATTGGAGATGAAGGATATCGGGTTGATGCATTACTTTTTGGGACTTGAGGTATGGTAGTAATCAAGAGAGATCTTCCTCAGACAGGGGAAGTACACTTCAGAGATCCTGAAGAGATTCAAGATGGAGGATAGCAAACTGATGGCCACTCGGATGGTGACCAACCTGAAGAAGATTGATTCTTCAGCTTCAGAGTTGGCAGACTCCAAACATTACAGGTAGTTGATTAGCTCATTGATGTATTTGGTCAACACTCGACCAAACATTGATTTGTTGTTAACACCTTGAGCCAGTTCATGGTGGAGCCGAGGGAGATTCACTGGGTTGCAACGAAGCCCGTGCTCAGATACTTGTAAGGCACAGTAGGATATGGATTGCAGTCCCTTGGTGGAGATGGTGTGAGGTTGCAGAGCTACTCAGATTCAGATTGGGCAGGTAGTGATACAAATCGAAAGAGCACCTCTGGGTGTTGCTTTCTCTTGGGGTCAACAGTGATTTCCTGGTTCAGTAGGAAGCAGGCCTCGGTAGCGCTCAATTCAATTGAGGCCGAGTACATGGCATCCAGCTTAGCTAGTTGTGAAGCCATCTGGCTTCGCAAGCTACTCACAAGACTATTTGGTCAGGAACTGGAACCTATTCTGATTCATTATGACAACCATTGTTGCATAAAACTCTCAGAGAATCCAGTGTTTCACGACAAGTCAAAGCACATTGAGATCAAATAGCATTTCATCAGGGACAGGGTCCTAAAGGGAGCAGTCAAGCTACAGTACATTCCGACAGATGAGCAGTCGGGAAACATACTCACCAAACCCTTGGTGAAAGGGAAGTTTGTTTTCTTTC
>ML832422.1:0-28847 GCA_009831015.1 Picea engelmannii | reverse complement strand
TTAAATTCAGCATATTTCAATTTTTTTCAAAAAAAAATTAAATCACTAAATGCAGTGACTAAGTACATAGCCATAGATAGATCAGTAGATATTCATTTTAAACTTGTACATTCAAATATGTACAAACAGACAGGAAGTGGAAATATCTCCTTCCAACTAAGAAAAACAAACAAGCAACCATACAGAACTTTCAATAACAAACCAGCATTTGATCATTAGCATGTTCAAGGTATATTGTTCAATCGCATTCATCCTTTAAAGCTAATGAGAAAAAGAAGAAACGTTGGTGATAAAGAAGACAACATATTAGAAGTCAGCTAAGATAATGCAAAATAATATAAGCATGGCAATTCAAATAATGCAAAATTCAATAGCGCAGCTCTTGAAACCTTTTGAGATGCCATTGTCTCTAGACATGAAATTTAATCTTATAAATTTTCTCAATCACAATCACACCATTTGTAGCACTAAGCAAATTAAGCCTTCAGAATAAACAAAATGTGCATGTAGGAAACGTGTTAACATATTATCTATAGTTGAAAAGATGAACATAGTTATTCTTCAAGTCTGTAATTAGGATTAATTTTTTGTTCTCGATTTAAGAGTGCATTTTGAGGTCTTTGGAAGTTGATTCATCATTCTTGTTTCCTTACTGTTTGCCTTTGTTATTAACATGCTTTCATTGTTGAAGAGGAAACCTCTTCAACTTAGCAACTTAATGCTCTACCTCTGGTTTCTACTCTTTTACCTCTTTTTAAAATGTAAGGGTCTCTTTTTCCACATATACATCTAATTTAGAATTATTTGATGCACATTTATCTTCTTAGCATTTGTTTACAGATAGGATGACAATGAAAATTCCTTGATGTTTTAACATTTTTCTTTTTCTGTTCTTTGGCAGAGACACCATACGACCAATGAGCAAACAATATACCAATATCAAAAATCAAGGCTTAATTATTAACTTCTAACATTGAGTATTATTCAGCCAGTCTGTTATTTCTAGTTGAATCACATCCTATTTCAGGTATAGCATGATTATTCCAGGTATTTCAACTAGAAGATCGATGTATGTTTCTGATGTCTTGTGAACTCACCATTGGGCCTGCCTAGTTGACGCAACCATAACATTTTTTTCAAGATTGGGCCAACCATGATATGATGGATGGGAACTGTTCTCATGGAGATGATCGACCAAGAAAAGGGAGAGAAGCTATTAACTATTAAAGAATCAGATAATGCTCATACGCAGTAGCAGAATAATATTGGGGAGAGAGAATCAGAGAGATTGAACTTGATATTATTCAAGATGGTGAATGTCAACAGATTAAGGTGAGGGAGACAATGTCCCGTACAACAAGTCCCTTACAACCATCTTATTACATTAAAAAACGGGTTAAGCTAATTATGGCTTTTATGACATGTTACTTTACTAACTTGAGTCACTTTATTTTATTGCATTAAAGTACAAACTAGTTTTAGTGAATTATAATACTACATTAACATATCACCATTATAATAAGATGACTCTAACACCCTCTTTTAATGGTCATATGAAACCCAAATGCTTGTCCCAAACTACAAAATCATCTAGACCAAGAACATCGAAGCCAATGTCTGCAACCTGCCTCTGACTTGAACAACTGATCAAAAACTGGATATTATAATGTGGGTCCACCTGTTGGAAATCCTCTAAACTGCTATCCACCATTTCACGCCCCAATGCTTTTTCTACACATACTATAAGTCTTTCTCACATGCACTCCAAAAAGCAAATTCTGAAGCTACTGCAAAAAGAGAAGTAATGTTGACTACAAAACATGTAATCGGCATGGTGGAAGCAAAGCAAGTCACCTCACCAACAATCTATTGGACCATTGACTCTTTAACCAAATGAAAATCAATGTGGCCTGAAAATTTATGCCCACCTACTACAGATGTAGAAGTTGAATTCAACTCCAAAAAGCTAACCTCTTCCACCCCTAGGCACTAAAATGTTCCATAACTCACAGACCAGAGCTCTAGAGCCTGCCATAACCTATAAAGAATCTTATCCATGCCTACAAATTGCACTAACTATGGCTGATCCACACCAACTTGCACCTCTTGTGGCCTCTTTACATCCGTCCACCAGCCATATCGCTTTGCCATGATTAGCAATTCTTTGGATACATCCAACTTCATTGTGGGGACCATGACTGATTTCCTCCAGTCATCCTTGTCTACTTCTTCTTCACTAGGTGGTAGGGATAATGAGTGTGCCAAGGGGAAGAGATGTTACAACCCAAACTAGGAGATATATGGTAAAACCAGAATTAGCATTAAGCATTTTAAATGTGTCAAAAGACAACCTGCATTCACCAAAAAGATGAGGATATTTATGTCAGGAAAAACTAAGCCAAATTTAAGTGTGGACGTGTGACACAGTAGGATATTTTATAAAGCTGACCTCAATGTACTATATGGAGAAATCCATGTGACAACCTAGTTGAAAAAAATGAGCTGACATAAAATGAGATCACTTGACCACTATAAATACTTCGAATCTAGACCGCATTTCACACCATTTCTTTAGGATAACTTCTCTTATCCATTGTCCACAACTCCTCTATACTACGAACTTCCAATTTCAACAAAAATGTTATAAATGATAAGCTTTTCAACTCATAACTTTCATATGTTATCGAAACTATGTCGTATGACCCATGATTTTGGGATCCAACAAAAATATGTATACAAAAATGCAGAATGAATTCAATTATAACGTCTCTACTGAAAGATAGTAATTTAGCAGTAGCCCTTTGATGCATGCCTTATCAAAGGTACCAATTTTTTTAGGTTTTCTATAACTATTATTGGTAGTTAAGATGAAGTCTCTTTTTTATTTGGCCTTAAAATTGATGATCGGTGATTATAAACTATGCTCACTCTACATCTATGAACTATTTCTTAATCACTGGGGTGAGCAAACCACAAAAGCCCTCAGATATTATCAAGCTAAGCTCACGACAACAACCATTGACATAATTTCAAAGATTTGAGGTGAGCTCACTGTGATAGCTGTTAGAACTATTCACTACTAAGGTGACCTAGCCATGACAACCTTCAATCAGTCAAAATTAATGAAGGAGAATAGATATGGCATGTTGGTGGAGCCATAGATTATCAAGTTATGAGCATGTGAAATTTGGTCGCAAGAAGCATGACAATAAATGTCAAGTAGCATTGACCATATGATTTACGACTGTGAGTTTATGGCCAGATTTTGTCACCTTGCTTTAAATATTAAATTGAGCCTATGAGTCACCAACTACCTCTAGAACTAAGTAGGTTGCTTAGCATGCTAACATCTCTTCCTCTATCTATATGTAGAGTTTACAAGAGATCAACCCATAACAATGGTAACAATGGTAATAGAACCAAGATAATAGTGTTTCTCTATCCCTATTAACACCATGGAAAATGAAAATGGGTACACATCTGATAGTGGAGTACAAAGTCCAAAAGATAAATGAACAATTAACACTAGTAAAAGTAATGTAATTCCAATGCCAAACCATGAATTAAATACCAAGCCTTCTAGTGTAAAATCATGACAATAATCAAGGGCAAGGCCAACATTGTGATTTCTATACCAAAAGAAGAGAAAATCCTAGCACTGATGTTGAAGCCAAATATAAAAAGTCCAAGAATATAAGTTCCCGAAAATGGGAGAGCAACAAATTTTCAAGGCTGGCTAAAATCAATAGCACACCATTTCCGATTGTGTGATGCCCATATAGATAAAAAGTTACATGTAGCAGTCCTACATCTCAAGGTTACCCAAAAAGGAATCATGGAATAGTACAAAAACAATGACATCCCAAAAAAAGGGAATGACCTAGAAATAGTCATGCACTTGCTCATTCTTATTATCCTCGTAAGATTGATATTTGTCTTCTATGGAATCATGAATGGTGAATGTTATATTTGGATTTGTTCAATGTGATAATGTTTATTACTTTTCATTGAATAATTTCATTGTTTAAGGATTTTACATATTTAATTGTTTTTTCTCTATACCTTCTATTTAATTATTTTATCACTGTCATGCCATGTGCCATCCCCTGAAATGTGGACATTCCCCACTAACCCCCCTCGCTGGGAAGCAAAAATTCATCCCCCTCTCTTTGAAATTCAATGCAACATAGACTTAAAGAGATTAAGAAAACAAAAATTGAACAATTAGATGCCAAATGCTCTATAAGTATAAGCTCTCAAACAAATCAAATAGGGACTCAAGTTAGAACTCAAACCTTGTACACAAGGCCAGCAGTACTCAATTTTGTTCTGAAACCATGTCCAAAATCTTGATCAAAGCCTTTCTGGTGGTGATCATACCGATCCTTTGTTGGGTCATAAACACCACCCACATCTAATACTGCATCCAGAGTTTCCAAGACCTGTAACAACAAGCACCTCAGAAAGTCATTTATTAGTTATATCACCAATTTAAATATTTAAACTTGATTAGTGTTAGTTATATCTTCATATCTTCCTTAATTATGAAAAAGGTAGGTAAAAACTTCACAACAGACATGGTATCAAAGCAGTAAGAGTCACTGTGAGCCTGAGAAAGAAATTCGAGTTTGATTGGGGGGGGCTGCAAACTGAAGTGGAGAGCTCCCAATCTTGCTGACGAAATTGGCAACTGGGAAGAAAAACATTGGAAAAGAGAAAACATTGTCGATTCAGATACCCATCAAAGAGACAATTATTGCTAGGGAAAATCATTGAAATAGGGCATGTCAATATTGAAAAGTAGTTCAGTGATAGAAAAAAAAAAAAAGTCAACAATAGTTGCTACCATTCAATTGATAGAGAAAAAAGAAAAAAAACACTAGTTGCTACCTGTTAACCCCTAGATTTTCATCCTTAAAAATCTTGAGGGTTAAGAGCTAGCATGCACTATTTGGGCTGGCATTCAGAGATTTTCCCAGAGTAGCACTTGTGTGAGTCAGAGATTGGTTCCCATCAGTGACATGTACAGGATTGGTATATGGTTGTTTTTGCTTCAGAGATAGAGTTAGCTTGGTTTTCCAGGGATTTGAGAGACATGTCTATATATGGCAGGTGAACCTATTTTTTAGGAGACAGTGATCAAAGACTCATTTGACAATGTTGAGTATACAAAGTTGGTCCTTGTAGGATATTGAACCCAATGGCATTTTTTCGAGCAACATGCAAGCACTTTCTATTTTTAGCAGGTTGAGCTCCAAGCCTCAAATCAAGATTTTGAGTGTGTTGTGTTGATCCTTGAGACATTTTGAGTCTTTTGGATCTTTTCCGGGGTGATTTGTCGGTACTTTCTATTTTTAGCAAGTGGGGCACCAGGGCTCACATGTTGATTATGATCGCATATTTGGAATCCTCTCGAAAAATCGAATTCGATGAGTATGATATCATTGACATGTGAGGACATTCAATTTTTAGCAGTGTCAATTTTTAGACATTTGACACATGGTGGTGCTCTCCTAGTCATCCTAGACATTTTTGACAGTTTCCTATTTTTTAGGAGCCGGACCCTATTTTTAGCAATTTCTACTTATAGCAGGGGTGGTGGGCTCCAAGGGTGACAAGTGGCAGGGTCAAATTCCGACATGTGGTGGTGATTCAATGTGACATGTGGAATCTACTTGGCATCATTTAATGAGGGTGCGCACTTTCCAAGGTAAAAGCATTAAAGTGAAGAGTTAATTAATTAAAGGGGGCGTATCGATGAGGTGGCAATCTCATGGAGATGATTGAGCCAATCAATGCTTGATTCTCTCACCTAACTTTATGTCACTCGCCATTAACTCACTTTCAATGCAATTATTTCCATTTAATTCCTCTTAAACGCTAAATCCCTAAAAAATAGGGTGAATTCTTCCTCTTTGGCTAACTCATGCATATCTTGGCCAAAATTAGCGTTTAAACATGCATTGGATTCCTAAATTTGTCCTCCATGTGTTTCTCTTTCTCTTTAAAGCCAAAACACATCATTCCCTTACTTATTACCTCCTTCTCTATTCATAAATGCGCCCTCTCTATTCCTTTTCCCTCACACGTGTGGCGCCCTCAATGGTCATTATCTCACTCTATCTTCATGCTTGAGTGGTCTCCTTCTCCTATTTCGTTTGTCTAGCACATGAAACACTCCATGCGCCTCTTCTACTCCTTCTCCTTCACACGTGACTCATTATATCCCTCTTTTCATTCTTGGGTGCACCTTCTCCCTAAGTTTTAGGGCGCATTCCTCCTTAAGCTATGCGTTTGAACTCTATTTCCCATTCACTTAACTCATCCTCCCTTCTAGCATACACTTGATCTATTCCCATCCTCCTATTTCTCCCACTCTCTAACTCCTATTCCATTCTACTCTTCCTACTCTCCATTCCCCATGCGCCTTCTCTAACTCCTATTCCTTTGGATCGCTTGGTGGAGGATTGCTCCTGGTCTCCTACTAACATCTAGTGTCAGTGACGTGAGTTTGGTATTTGACCCTCGTGCCTTGATTCCCTTTGTGATGCTTTGCCTTTCCCTTACTGCATTCCCTAATAAACAGTGGCATATTCATGTCTGCATGAATTCCTCTCCACTTTAATACTGCCTCTCCTCTCTCTCCTAAAAATTAGGGCATGATCTCCCTTTTTCCCTCTTTTACCACGTTTATTCCCTTTCCCTCACCACGAATGAGCATTAACTCATGAGTTGTCCTCTCATGCGCATGGTTTACTTTCTCTCCACTCCTACTTACCTCACTCATGTGCATTCCTTGGTGTATTCCACCTCCTATGCGCCCTCCTTGGTCTCTTATGGTAAAGTGCACCCTCTACACTATATATTGGATGAGCTACATGGTATTTTATGGTAAGATATTTGCAGCAGCGGCATACACTTATTCTCTTTCTCTTCTCTCTCATTCTCTCTATTCTAGCTACTCTCTCTTTGAACAAGGATAATCATTGTACCAGTTGTGGACTTGTCTATTGTGGCACAATCTGCCCTTTGGCAAGCTTGTAATAAAGAAGTGTTGTGTTTTTGACGAACTTTCCTTCTTGTTGGTATCTTGTTCTTACTCTTGCAAATTAATTAGTAGTTCTTACCATTTACTGTGATATTTCTCTATCTTTTAAGTGGTTTCTTTTCTTGCTTCTTTCCTCACTCTTGTGCTAACACTACAGGATCCCTCCAAGCAACTTTAAAACTATTTTTCCTAACGCTTTGGTGGTGTGTTTACACGCTGTCCAAAGCCTTTTACTGCTGTTTTATGTGTTATTTTGCAGAAAATCAGCTTACAAATCAGCAGCCGGCACCTCAGGGGGGAGTCCCAGGGGTACCTCAGGGGGGACTCCCCCCTGAGGTTGGCATGCACCAACCCGGACAAAGAGGAGGCTTTCCCGTGACAATTTGGGGCATTCTCTCCTTGAATTAGCACCTTCTTCATCGCTGTTTTTTCTGTTATATCAGCTCACATTGGAGGGTGAAAAAGTGTGCTAAAACTGCTATTCAATTCAACAATGATGTCATTGCCTTAATTCATGGAAAAATTGAGGACGGCGTTGCTCAAGAAACAATTCATTGAGTCGCTAGGACATGTTGGTCCATTAACTCAACACTTGCTTCAATTTGAACAATTTGTGCACAAGTGAAGAAAGAGTTGTCTCCCTTTGTTCTATCATGTGAAAGTGCAATATTGACGAGGGGGTTACAAAATCGACTAGAATATAGTATTGGTATATTTTGTTTTAAATCGAAGTCTCCTTTTTGAAGTTGAGTTTTTAAACAGTTATTGCCTAAGGTGGGTTTTTTAGGGTCACTTTATTTTTTTTCTTAAATTGAAAGCTTACCTATGCAATCTTTAGATTGATATTGATTTTTTTATTGATGCCCACTAGGGACCAAAGTAGGTCAAAAGGACTAATGATTACAACCAGCAGTAATAGCCAAACCTAAACAGGGGAGTGCAACAAAACCCTTGAAAGTAAGATGAAATAAAATGAAAAATGAGTACAAGAGCACCAAATCTAACATGACATGAGCAAAGGTGTACAGTAGGTTATCCCAAAAGGAAAACCCTACAAAATGGAGACAATGAAGAAAACATAGCTTGGACCAAGACATAGTTGCCACAAAAGTGATTGATTTCAAGAATTTGTTGGAAATACAAATTTTAGTAGCAAGAAGTGGTCACCACATTATTTTTCTTGGCATACATCAGCTCAAAAAGAAAAGGTACACCAATAAGAAATTTAACCCTAATAGTAGTGGTCAAAGAACTATGTGACATTGTTAGTGTAAAAATAACTAATCCTCGGAAAAGACACCAAAGAAAAGAGGATATTGATAAAAAGAACAAGGAAAAATTTTGCACGAGGGTCATGAGTCACAACTTATAATACTCGTCACTATTATGACCCTGCTTCTAAAATGCCATGGCCACATTGCTTCTAATGGCATTGGGATAGCTATGATCTGGTGAATAAGACGAGAGAAAAAACTACCACAAACATTACAGAAGAAACAAAGCAAAACAAAAAGTCTTCCTCTTTTTGCTCAAGAAAGAGCTCTAATACCACTTGTTACAATCCTTAGCCCTTAAGATTGAATCACAAACAATATATCCAAGCATAAGATAGAAATTCCCCTTTAATTCATATATCAAAATACCCTTAAAGTAAGGAAACACCGTACAATGATCCTTTTATGGAAGGATCAACTCCTATTCACTTGCCTCTTTTGAGGGGGAAACCTTCCAATGAGCTAAGCTCCAATACAGCATACTCCAATACATGACTCATAAGGAGGACTCCATCCTTATTTATAGCTAGCTTGAAAATCCTAATCATAACCAAATGCTAACTACCTAATGGACCTTCTTTAATGAGGCCACATTACATTTATTCAATGCAAACTACCTAGTGGACCTTACTTAATAATAACAAACATAGTGGAACCAATCCACCTTACATTAAACGACCACCATACCTACACTATTATTAAATATAATGGTCCCTTCAACCCACATTACACCCCTAAGAAGGATCCCACCACTTGTAGTGAACCTTAGTAGATAAAAGATAAAACCCTTAAGCTTCAAAATATAAATGCATCCACACAAGAATAAACACCAAAAATGTAGAGAAAACCCTTAAGGTAGGGTAACACCATCAATTACTCCTTATGGAAGAAATCACTCCATAAATCATGCTTGTTACAATACAATTTCCAACCTATCCAATACAGTGATACTCATGTGTACATATGCTTTGTCATGAGTATTCATAGGGGTCTATGCCAAGTTGCCAACTACCCCTCATTATTACATTCATTACCCCCCAACTACCCAATGGATCTTATTCCGTGATTATGGCCACATTACATTCATTATCCTCCTTAAGTACCTCCCTAGGTAGTTAGCATTGAATAAATGTAATGTGACCTCATTAAATAAGGCCCACTAGGGAGTTAGCATTTGGTGATGATTAGTGTTTTCTAGCTAGCTATAAATAAGGATGGAGACTTTGTTAGAATCTTGTATTGGAGTAATATTGTATTGAAGCTTAGCTCATTGGGAGGTTTCCCCCTCAAAGAGGCAAGTGAACAAAAGTTGATCCTTCCATAAAAGGATCATTGTATGATATTGCCTTGCCTTAGGGGCATTTTGATATATGAAGTAAGGGGGAATAATTTATATCTTATTCTTGGATATATTGTTAATGATTCAATCTTAAGAGCTATGGATCATAACAAGTGGTATCAAAGCTCTTTCTTGGGCCAAAGGAGATGAATTTTTTTTATTTTTTTCTAATTTTTGAGGCAAGTTTTTCTCATGTTGGCCTATTCACCAGATGGCAACCAGCCCAGTGCCATTAGAAATAGAGTGGCTATGACATTTCAAAATTGGGATCATAATAGGGATTTAGAGAAGTATCATGGAAGTTATACCTATTTCAAGTTGGGACCAAAAAACGCCTATGGGAAATTTTTGTGATGTGATTCTCTCTGTTTATGAACCAAATTGCAACAAAATCGGTGCCATTAGAAGCAATGTGGTCATAGAATTTCAAAATTGGAGTCATAATAGAGATCCAAAACAGTGTTGCAGAAGTTATACTTGTTTCTAGTTGAGGCCTCAAAACCACCATGGAAAAATCTTGTTATGCGATATCTCTATGTCTATGAACCAGATTACAACAGAACATGTGCCAGTAGACACACAATGGTTGTGGCATTTTAGAATTGGGGTCATAATAGAGATTATAAGCAATATGCAGAAGTCTCATTTAAGTTGTGGCTCAACACCCTCCCAAGTAATTCTTGCAGCACACTTTTCTCCCTATTTGTGTGCCAGATTACCATAGAACTAATGCCATTAAAAGCTAAATGGCCATGGCATCATACTAGATATTTTGTTCAATATTGAGGAAGCTATGGTCATTTCAAATTCGTCACCCCAAAACCCTAGCCACAAAAAGGAGCTCCATTGAAAAGTAAGTTATTTCTTCAAAAACCTAGTTTTAGTTATGGGCTTTTTTCCAAGCAAGATGTATTCTACAAGAAAATTTGATGGCCCTACTATTGAAAAATACATAAATTGGAGAAAGTCAGAATCTCCCATGCATTGAAGATACAAGTTGGGCTTTAATCTAAAAGATGGTGTTGCCATATGGCAGAAGTTGCTTAGCCCTAATGAGAGGTTCTACTTTTTAGAAGTAGAAGTTGATCACTTGTTTTTAGACAATTGTTCTCATCAGTGTTACCAGGAACGTCCTCCTAGGGGGCACTCCCACCCAAGAATTGCGCTCTGAGCAAGAGTGTCCCAGAAGTGCACTCGGGAAAATCAAAAGCGCACTTCATGCCCTTTTAGCACATTTCCTGCCATTGTCTAGAGCATGATGCTCCCAAACCCATAACAGCATTCCCTAGGCGCTCTCGATGCTTTCCCAACACTACCCCCGTGCTCCCATGAAAATGAAGAAAAAGGCCATTTTTAAAAAATTTGTATTTTGGACATTTTGGTCTTCATACTTCAGTTAAATTATTATTTCGATACTTATGCAGGTGGCCTATTTTGTAAACATAACTCTTTGATCACACTGACAGTTGGCAGATGGCCTATTTCGTTCCATAAATCACGTGGCTACTTCCTATTATATGGTTTAAGAATTTGTATGTTTGTAACTAATAGATAGTTGATGCTTGAATGACGAATCATTAATCTACCATGGATGACATTTCTAACTTTGTAATAATGTAGCAAGATCTCCTCCTCTTCTTCAGACGATTGATAAAGGGAGCATTGCCCTTGTGCCCTCCTCCAACGCATTCCCCCTAGGGAGTCTTTTGTTTTTATCTTTCAAACCCTTAGCAGTTCTTGTATATATCCAACTCTTCTAGTAGCACTTCTTTCTTTCCTAGTCTAGAGAGTTTACATCTTAGATTAGATCTATCTTTGGTTTTTAAAGGAGTGGTTGTTGCACTCCCATGGTGTATTAATACTTTTGTACTTAGCAGTCCCAATGACCTATTTGTGGTCATTTGTTGGACATTAATAGAATTATCTTATCTACAAGTAGCACAAATATGTATATTTTCATATATTTTGCAACTAATTTGGTGTTCTACATTTCTTTTAGTATAAGAGCATTATAATATATAAAAATATATATTATATAAAAACGTTCATGCGACACTCCGCTCCTAGGATTTTTTGGAAATGGCTCTCCTACTCCCACGCTTTAGAAACCTTGGTTCACATGCCTTGAAGAAAGATAAAGAGAGTCGTAAGGGATTATTTGTCATGTCCCCTATTAGGATATTTAGACACTTAGGAGTTAGTTAAGATCTACTTGGTCTAATGTGTCATTAGGTAAAAGTGTGTTTCTTTAGTATGCATTTGTAGTTAGGAAATCCAACGGTCACGATATGTTCCCGACATAGAGTGATTTGACGATTCATATTCTCCTCAATCTTAACGGCCATTGATCTGTGGCTTAACACCCGATTGGTCCATGATCTCTATTTAAAGAGCATGGAGGGTCATTTGCCAATGATTGATTGCGAGAAACTCTCTTGTAAAATCTCTCTGTAATCTTTTTCTTTTGCATTAATAAACTGCACCAAGTGGTTGCGTTGGTTGGGGTCGTGGATGTTTCCCCATAGGGGTTTTACCACGTCAAAACATCAGTGTGTTGATCTTTGATCTGGTTGTGTGAGTGGTTATCGAAGGTGTTCATCCTCTGTTGGAATACATTTGTTGTCAAACATGGTATCAGAGCCTGTTTGAAGACCCGCTTCTGTTGTAGGTTGAGATCGTAAAGCCGAGTTGCCTCATCTCCGTTTTCTGCAATTTACGTACATTTTTGGGCTAAGAGGACTATTCCATTGCGTCTAGAGCACTCCTTTCAGTCAGGAACACTCTTCGTTTCACTCAAAAAGGTTTTTGTTTGCCCAAGATACGGCCATTTCAGCTAGATCCGGAGGTATAAAGCCTCAATACGCCCTTTTTAAATTTTTGCAGAGTATTATTTTGGTTTTATTTCAGTTTTATATTGTTTGTTTCCGGGTTGCTACTCTTTTAGATCTGCAAATGTTCTTTGCCCTGCGCCTTGTGCGATCTCGGAAAATCAGAAACAGACAGGAAAAGGTGCATTTTTCGAGTAAGCTAACCGGATCTAACCCTTGTTGTCATCAGAAGCGAAAAAAATTTCTTGTGTGAAAAGAGTTTTTTATGAGCACGCTCTCCAAGGCCGTCTTCCACAACAACAACAACAACACCCCCAATCCTCCTGCTAAACAATACAATATGTTTTGCTAGCCCACTTGATTAAAAGTTGCATTATTAAGTAAGAGATCTTGAGTTCAAGTCTCTCTTTTTGTTACTTTTTTTTTTAAAGTTCATGCTCCATTGTAAAGTGTATTTCACTTTCAGTATAAAAGTGAATCACTATAAGTAGCTTTAATATTTTATTTTAGAGTTATTTATTTTGCATGCAGGTTTCTTTTATAAAGTAACTTCATTGTAAAAGTGATCCCCACTTCTTTTTATAAAAGTGGGTCACTTCATAAAGCAACTTATTTGTAAAAGTGAGGTTATTTGGAGGGGTATCACCACCACGTGGTTCTTTGGTTATCATTTATGCTTTTTTTAAGGGCGTAACTTTCACATCCGAAGTCCGTTTTCAATGCAGTTTTTTTTTTAAACCACCTAGTTTTTCAAGATCTTTCCATCCAGATCATCAGTTTCAGTTTTTAAATACATATTATCTACATATTTAATATGGGTTCTTCCAGTAATCTTTTGCTTACCAGCACCAACTACTTCCAATGGAAATCTCATATGGAGGATTTATTAAGAAGTAAAGGCTTGTACCGGATTACCTTGGGAAAGGAAAAAGAACCCATTGATATTGATAAGAAAGTCAAATGGGCTAATAGGAGTGACGAAGCACGTGGACTGATCGGAATGTCCATCTCTCCTTATTTAAGGTTCCACCTTAAAGAAATTGATGACCCCAATGAAGCTTAGGAAAAGCTTGAATCTGTGTTTGGTAAACACAATATTATTCAAACAAATCAATTAGAAAATCAAATATTGACTTTAAGTCCAAATGATTTTTCTTGCATTGAAGACTATCTATCTAAGTTTAAAGTTTAAAACACTCAGAATTTTATGTGAAGAATGTGAGATAAAGCTGGAGGAAGAGCGTTGATGTTAAGGTTTAAGCTATTATTAGGTTTCTTTTCAATTTACTAGATAACCATAGCATGGGTAGGATCACTGAGAGAAACACAATCACAAGATACACAGTATTTATCCTGGGAAACCCTCATGGGGGAGAAAACCCAGCAAAACTTCCTTAATATAGATAGACAATACAATGTGAAGACAATAAACCAAAACACTAGAGAATATCCAACACGGAGCAATGTGCCTCTCTCTTCCTTCTTCTCCCAACTGCAGCTACCAAACTTGCGCACTGGATGAGCGAATGAGTGAGTGAGATAATGAGGCGTTGGCTTCCTTTATTTATACAAACTAGTAGGTGTTGGAAAGGTGTCTCTTCACTGGGCAGGGCCGACTTGTCTTCTTAGTGGTTAAAACCACTTTAATTAGCCTGGGGGCCAACTTCTCAAATTGCATATTATATTTAGGGTTTGACCAATCCACAAAAGGGAATTTGGTCAATTACAATGCCCGACATGATCAATTCACAAAAGGGGATTGATCTAATGAATAATAACTCAATAATAAATAGAATACTCTTTGCAATTACAATATTTCAACAGTTGCATCTATATTATTCTTTCCAAGCTAGGTAGTGCATATTCTGTGTTTGTATCTACCTTTTATGTCATGAGAGAGGCTCTAGGGAAAGCTTATCAAAAACCCACTCTTGAGTCCTTTTGTGATGCTTTGATTAGAGAGCAAGATAAGCTTGTACAACTTGGAGTGATCAGCACTACAGGTACCTCCAACAAAACCTTAGTCGCCCAACAGAAAGATAAACACAAGAATCCCAAAAAGCAACATCCTTGCCACAACAACAAGCAATATAAGGGCCCCAAACCCACTCAAACAGCTTCAACTCCTAATGGTGACAAAGGAGCAAAATCTAAAAATAAGAAGACTGACAGACATTGCAACTTTTGAGATAAAGATTGTCATGATGAGTCCAAATCTTTCAAGAAGATGGCATCTTTAGAAGCAGCAATGAAGAAGCACAACATCAATATTGATTTTAATTCTTCTTCTTCTCATGGACATGCACTTTTTGCTTCTAGTTTCTCCTTCAATGCAACTTCTACTTCCTCTTCTAATGAGTGGCTTATTGATTATGGAGCATCTTATCATATGGCTAAGGATAAAGACATATTTTCTGCTCTAAATGAATGTAACACTAAGAAAATATTTGTTGGTGATGATAGATATCTTACTGTTGTAGGATCTGGAACAGTGCAAGTAAATAATGGTCATTTCAATGATGTATTGTGTGTTCCAAGTCTTTCTTGTAACCTTCTATCAGTATACCAAATCACTCATTCATGTGAAGGTAAAACCGTAGAGTTTTCACCTCAACAAGTTGTAATCAAGGATCTAAAAGATCCTAAGCATGTTCTTGCAACTGGAATTGTTGATGATATTACCAGGTTGTACAAGTTTGACAACTTTGGGTCATCATCTTTTCCATTAGTTTTTTTTTCTCATAGCGAAGATTTGAGCAAACTTTGGCATGAGCGGTTTGGTCATCTAAACTATCGCTCATTGCAACAACTATGTAATCAATTGATGGTGACTGGTATTCCTCTTGTTTCATGCAGAGATGGTGTTTGTGTTGCTTGTGTTCTCGGCAAACATCATCAGGACAGCTTTGACAAACGTGCCTCTTGGCACGCCTTGGGCCCTTTGTAGCTTGTTCACAGTGACTTGTGTGGTCCACTTTCTTCTCCTTCTCTTTCTGGGTGCAAGTATTTCTTAACTTTCATTGATGACTTTTCCAGACGTACTTGGGTTTACTTCTTAAAACTTAAGAGTGAAGTTTTTGACAAGTTTTTGGCCTGCAAGGCCCTTGTAGAAAAGCAATTTGGGCATCAAATTCAAAGGTTAAAAACAGATAATGGAGGCAAATATGTGAACAATAATTTTACAAGTTATTGCACTACACAGGGCATCCAAATGCAACACAATGTTCCATATACACCACAACAAAATGGTGCCGCTGAGAGAAAGAACTGCACAATAAAAGAAATGGATAATTGTATGATCCAATCTAAGAGATTAAGTCTAAAGTATTGGGCGAAAGTCATCAACTGTGCAAATTACATAGTAAATCGCACTCCCACAAAAGCTCTTAAAAATATAACACCGGAAGAAGCTTGGACTAAATTTAAACCATATGTAAGTCACTTGTGTATTTGGCAGTATAGCATGGGCTCACATTCCTGATGAGAAAAGGAAAGCATTGCAGCCTAAAAGTGAGAAGTGTATATTTGTTGGTTATTCTGAAGATGTCAAAAGTTATAGACTTATTCAACCACATTGTAATGAAATTATTATTAGAAGAGATAACATCTTGGCCTGCGAGCCTAATTCAGCGATTGTGCCTTCTTCGGCCTCCGATCCATCTTCGGCGTTTGTGCCTTCTTCTATTCCTATTCTGGTTTCTTCTTTAGATGATGACAGTGAGGATAAAAATCCACCTCCGCCTGCTCACCTTCCTCCATATGAGTCCATTGAACATGAACCAACACCACCACTTCCTAGATGGGTCTATTCAACACGAGAAGCAACTGGTGATCTTGTCAGTGATCCTTCAGATCAACATCGGACATGTTCTCAGTTCCAGCAAGCCTCTTCTCTTTTGGCTCAAGTTTTAGAGACTCATGATCCAGAGACATTTGCAGAAGCTTCAGGTCATCCAGATTGAGATACAACAATGAATGAGGAGTATCATTCTTTAATGGCAAACAACACTTGGGATCTTGTTCCTATTCCAAAAGGAAGAAAACTTGTCAGATGTAAATGGGTCTACAGAACTAAGTATGCATCATATGGAAGTGTTGAAAGACACAAGGCTCGGTTAGTTGCCAAAGGATTTTCCCAAGTTGAAGGAATTGACTATAATGAAACCTTTGCCCCTGTAGCCAAAATGAATTCCATCCGCCTTGTTCTTGCTATTGTTATCTCACATAAATGGGAGGTTCATCAAATGGATGTTAAATCCGCCTTCTTGCATGGGGATTTGCAAGAAGAAATCTACATGGTACAACCTCCTGGCTATGTCCAGAATGACTCTAGCCTTGTTTGTCGCCTTAAGAAATCTCTTTATGGTCTTAAGCAAGCTCCCCGAGCTTGGTATGCCAAAATGGACAGCTTTCTTATTGACATCAGATTTTCTAGATGTCATTCTGATCCTAATGTCTATACCAAGAAAGTAGGAATCCATCTCATAATCCTTGTCCTTTATGTTGATGACCTTATCCTTACTGGTAGTGACTCAAAACTTTTAAACCATGTGAAAACCAGCCTTAAAAAGAAATTTGAAATGACAGACTTAGGATTTTTGCACTATTTCCTTGGCCTCCAAGTTTTGCAAACCAATGAAGATTGTAAACCAGCCCCTTCTCCCTTCCAGTCTAGAGTCAAGCTTACTGCCACTTGTACTTCTCTCGAAGTTGATGCCACCTTGTACCGTCAGTTAGTTGGTAGCCTCTTATACTTGACTCATACTTGTCCTGATCTTTCCTTTGTTGTTGGTCTCAGTTGCCCGATATATGCAAACACCCCATGAAAACCATTAGAAAGCAACTAAAAGGATACTTCGGTATGTCTGGGGTACAATTCAGTTCGGGATACATTACAGTTCAGGGGGGACTCCTTTATTGGTTGGTTTCACTGATTCAGATTGGGCCGGCGACCCTGATGATCGGAAGTCTACTAGAGGTTATGTTTTCAGCCTTGGTTCAAGACCTATCACTTGGGCCTGTAAGAAATAACAGCCTATTACACTTTCTTCAACAGAAGTATAGTACCGAGCAGCGATAAATGTAAGTCGAGAAGCCTTGTGGCTTTGACAGATCCTTTCAGAGTTTGGATTCCAGCAGCAACATCCAACCAGCCTTTGGTGCAACAATCAAAGTGCCATCAAGCTCGCCAAAGACCAAGTTCAACATTAGCGCAGCAAACACATCGAGCTACACATGCACTTCATCAGAAAGCTCATTCATGATCAAGTTATTGAAGTGCTCTTTTGCCCTATAGAAGATCAAGTTGCAGACAATTTCACAAAGTCTCTTACAGAAGCAAAGTTTTCCAAACTTCGCTCTATGTTAGGAATTCAGGAAGTTATCATTAAGGGGGGATAGGCTCTAATGCCTTCTTCCTTCTCCTATTGTGTCACTATTGTAAATCCTTCAATCCTATCCCAAGTTGTTCTTAAGGGGGGATGTTAGGATACTTAGACACTTAAGAGTTAGTTAAGATCTACTTGGTCTAATGTGTCGTTAGGTAAAAGTGTGTTTCTTAAGTATGCATTAATATGCATTTGTAGTTAGGAAATCCGACGGTCATGATATGTTCCCGACATAGAGTGATCCGACGATTCATATTCTCCTCAATCTTAACTACCATTGATCTGTGGCTTAACACTTGATTGGTCCATGATCTCTATTTAAAGAGCATGGAGGGTCATTTGTCGATGATCAATTGTGAGAAACTCTCTTGTAAAATCTCTCTGCAATCTTTTTCTTTTGCATTAATAAACTGCTCCAAGTAGTCGCGTTGGTTGGGGTCGTGGATGTTTCCCCGTAGGGGTTTTACCACGTCAAAACATCGATGTGTTGATCTTTGATCTGGTTGTGTGAGTGGTTACTGAAGGTGTTAATTCTCTGTTGGAATACCTGTGTTTTTTAACATCCCCTCCCTTTTGACCTCGTTGGAGGTGTTGACCACCTATTTTGACTAGGGGGTCCACTCCATGTTCCATGAAGCTATGTACCTGAGGGTGCAACAAAGTTGAAGACTTTCTGGTTCTACAAGGCAGTTTTGCCCCCAGCACGTCTTTTTGTAATTGGAATTTTCGCTCCCCTGCATGGGATAATAATGTAATGGGTCTGCATGGATCATATTTTAGTTAGTTACCTAGGACTTTATCATTAGGGAAGTCCTTTCATAGATTGTTTTTTATCCTCGGGTAATTTTTAATTATCCTTGAGTTTTTCACTCACAATAATCCTTCAAAGTGGTGAAAGGCGTTCTAATGATCAAGCCCAAGGGGTGACTAGGGTCTAGGAATGTTGTAAATGACCATGCTAGACATCTTCCAGAGTCCTACGAAATTCCGTTGAGTCTAAGTAGTTTTTTTTAATTAATTAAAATTACCCAGTTAATGGTAATTTTAATTAAAATTGAGATAAAAATGTAAAAATTTGGTCCTAAGGGATTTTGATAGGGGTGTGAGTACTCAAAAAAAATGGAATGAGACCCCCTACACCCTTGGGCCAAGTTTCAACTCAATTGGACAAGTTTTGCTAGGTCATTGTCCATGAGGAGTCCAAGTTAGTCTTGAGTCGGCAATTTAATTGTTTTAATTTGGCTAAGTAAAAATGCCAAAAATTGTAAAAAGGGAATAAAGTTATGAGAGAGAGTGGGAAAGGTTTCCTAACCTTTTTCCTAAGGTGGAAAAATAATTTTCCACTTAAAGAACCCCCCCTTGTTTAGCCAACAACTTAAAGTGGTGTTCCCTCGCTAAAGTGACACATGGGAAATAAAAAGTTTAAGTGAAAAAGTCACCTAAACCCTAATTTCGCCCCCCTTGGTGTCTAACCTCATGTTTGACCATAGCAAAAGGTGTTTTCCCCCTTTCCCCCTCACCCCTCAAACCCTAACTCACTTCCAAAACCCTAAAAGTAACTCTTCCTTGACTTTGTCTATTTCTCTTAGATGTGTGACACTTGTAACTCATCCAAGAAGGGTCTATCTTCTCTCCCAAGTATAAAATAATTCCTACCCCTCCTCATTTCGCATCTATTATCAGTGTAAATTTATTATGCCCAAATCTCTCCCACTCTTCTCTCTCTCCCATCTTGCTCTCTTTCATTTCTCAAGCTTGTAGCAAGTATTGCTCAAACTTGCTTTCAATAATAGAAAATCTTTGGAGGAATTTGGTGCTTGATCTTGAGTTTCACTTGAGGTGATTTGTATTGGTTTATTGTTGAGTTTTTGCTTTTAGATCTAGAGTAGGAGATCCAAGCAAAGTATTTTGCTTGGATAGATTTATGGTAGTATTGCTATAGATCTTAGTGAGTTAGTTTCTATTTGTTTATGCAAAGTATTTTGTTAACATATATAAATCTACTCACCTCCTTTCTTGTCTTGTAGCTTGATCTCATCTTTTTGCAGGTCACCAAGGGTTGGAGGAAGACAAATTTCAGATCTGGAAATTTGTCTCTTCACCCATTAAAACCCTCTTTAGTTTTTTGTTTTCTTTCATACATCTTTCATACATATATTTGGGTATATTTTTGTTCTAGAATAGGCCACATATCAATCTTTTATTTGCAGATTTTTGTACCTAAAATTTTTAGTTTTCACTAACAGAAATTTTCTAAGTTTTCTGGTTATTGTGTAGCATTTCCAGCAAGTTTTGCTCGCTGATTTTCTGCAGATTTGAACCAGAAAATGGGAGGTGCTGCCCATTTGGAGCCACAAAACACTAAGGAAGAACCTCCCAAGTAAGGGTTTTGAATACCCACTTCTCCTCTTCTATTCTTTCATTGTAAGCAAGCCCAAAGAGAGTCTCTTGGGCTTGCATTTCTCAAAGTTTTTTAAATTTCTGCAATTTTAATTCTTGTTTTCCTACAACTAGCAAAGAGGATTGGCTTTGCCACCCATGCTAAATCGTAAGGCTAGGATTTAGATTCAATTTTTTGTTTGAAGCTTTCAATTATTTGCCCCACTTGTCCTTAAGACAAGGTTGAGAGGCTAGGTGTTTTACTTTCTTGTCAAGTTAATTATTTCATTTTATTTCACCCACTTTGGCACAAAATCGGTAGGTTTGTCCTCCTCCTTGTGCCTTAGTTGAGGTTGCAGGTTTTATTTCAAGTATTGTTTGCCCCAGTTGTCCTTAAGACAAGTTTGAGTGGCTAGGATCTTGTTATTTACTTTCCAAACTCTATTTACTTGCATTATTTATTTTTTGCCTACACCTAGCAAAGAGGTTTGGCTAAGCCAACCCATGCTATATCATAAGGCTTGTCATAGCATAGCTTGCTAGTATTTCATCTTGTCAATATTTGCTTAAGCTTTACTTTCCTTTAACTTGTTTAACTTGCAATGTTACTTCATATTGCTATCCCATTCTTAAGATTAGGCAACTATCTAATTGATTAATATTTTGTATCTTAAGTTGTGATCATTCACTTTGCAATTTATTTTCAAGTTAAATCATAGCTTGTATTCTAGACTAGAAGGAAAATCAATCTAGTCTAATTAGGCAACTTGGACTGACACAACTTTCACCACCAAAAAGGAGGCTTGTGGAGGCTACTAGGGGTGCTAAGTCGGGGATGACTTCACAGCACTAGGTGTCCCCTCTGCTTGAGCGCCCAAGTTTTTCGGGTGGACCTGTGGAGCTAGGGAAGGGCCTTGTTTTCCCTTCTTCTTGAGCACCCAGCAATCATTTTGGCCGAAGCAGTAAGAGTCTAGGGATAGACACATAGTTTAGGATTGTTTCACAACACCTTAAGCCCCCTAATCAAAGAGAGACTCTAAAATTAATCTAAAATGTACCTACTACACATCACAACATTCTTGCTTTACATTTTCAGCATCTTTAGTTGTGCAAACCTTGTTGTTCAAGGCTTATTTTCATGCTTATGGTTTGATTTACTAGCACTTTTCATTTCCAAGGACTTTACTTCAAAGTTGGGCACTTTACTTTCAAGTTTCACTAATTTTTTAAGTAGTATATCTATTCAATGGCATGCTACTCTCAAGTTGCGCACCATCTCTTTGGGGCACTTGCTTGTAGCTTCCCCCTTGCTTCAGAAGTTGTGCACTTGCTCTTGGTTGGCTCTTTCATCTACTTGAGTTGCGCACTTGTCCTTTTCCAAGCTTTTCCAAGGTATATGTTTCATGGTTAGTTAGTTGTCTCTTGTTCATTGGCAATAGTTGATCTCTTGTTGTATATCTCTCTAACTCTTCTTTTGTTCTTGTCTATATTGTAACTTACATTTTCATTGTATATCTGTCATAGCTTTATTTCATCTTGTAACTTATTGTAGAGTTATTCTTTCGTAATTAGATCACTTAATTCTTTCTAACTCTTTGTATAAACTTAGTTGACCCCTTGCCCAATCTATCGGCACTAATCTTAGTTGCCCTTTAGGGAAAGGTTTTAACTTTTAACTGTCATTAAATTGTGCATTTGCATTGCTATTTGTCATATAGGTTAGATTCCCCCCAACTTAACAAAACTAAAATTAACTCCTAGAATTCACTAAACAACTCACATAGTAAATAGGGTCTACCCCCCTTGGTTTCCCTAGGAGTAAGCCTAGACGGAAGAAGTCCAAATCGAGGTGACAGTGAGTTTGGACTTAGGCATTGTGCCTCCAAGGACACACCAAGTGGATTGAGACTTTTCCATGCTTGTAGGTGTGTTTAAGGACGACAACAAGAGGGAGGGCGTGGTAGTCTAGGGGGGAATAAGGCTATAATCCCAAAAGAAGGGGGAGTCGTGGGGTTAAAAGAGATCACCAAAGAGGGCAACGTTGGTTTGAGGGTGACCATTGGGCAAAAAGGGATAAAGTGACCTTAACTTTAGGGACAAGTGACCTAAAAGAAGGGAGCCAAGCAAGGAGCAAAAGTTATATAAGGAGGAGGGAGACACATTGGAGATCATCAAAGAATCATTGGAGCATCTCATTTCCTTGGAGGCAGTTGCCTCAGTTCGGTGGAGGGTTTGTAGAACCCTTTTTCTCTGTTGGGTTTCGGTGGTGCCTTGTGCAAACCCTAGCTCAATGTTTGACAGATCTGCCTACTGTTACATCAAGGGATCATCTCTTGGCTTGATTGCAGGGTTTTGGAGGTCAAATCAGTTGAGGGGGTTTATTATTTGTGAGGGTTTCTGCAGTCACCGTTAGAGGACCAAATCCACCAGTCCAAAGGCTAGGAAGCTGCCACATGGAGGATTTGAAGGGCCCAGCTCAGTCCTGAGCACTTTGGAGGGGGGCTGAGTCCCATATCAGTGGAGCAGGGTCACCTTTGGGAGGTCCGAACTGCTACTCTGCAGGGCTGAAGGGCTAAGCTTGAGTGATGAGTGACCTAGGAGGATGGCGGGTGAGCTCCTTGAGGGCCGAGTGGCCTAGGAGCAGCAGCGAAGGGGTTTAAGGGAGGACCAATTCCACTAAGATGACCAGACCTGCAGTAGGAAGCAGCCCATAAGGGGTTGACAGTGTTACCAGCTGCAGAAAAAGGACCATACAGCAGATATCCGCCTAGAGAAAGGGGTAGCTAGCCCATAACTTACAGCAAACCATCACCCAACAAGGAGCTGAGCAGACCAGGTCAGAAGAAATAGCAGTATCGTTTGCAGCAAACATATTCTCAGGTTCAGCATCTGTTGTTGTGTGTTAGGGTTATTTTGTAGCTGCTACAGCAGCCATTAGCAACTTGTTATTGCTGTGATACAGTTGGGATAAACGTTTCAAGTCCACTTCTTATTATATGAACAGTTGGTGGCATTTGATCTGATTAAAGCATTATGAACCACTGGAATTATTAGTTAAACTGTTTGTTTAAACTTTAAAGTGCACCAGCAGAACAACAAAATCTGCCATAAACTCTTAATTTATAATGTGACTGTCTTTAATGTATGCAATTGGATGTTGATCAAGTAGCCGTTTTGACAATTCACACAAAGAGAAACAGAAAAAAATTTACGGAAACCCTAATATTCCAGTCAGCCTAGTAGGGAACATTACATTATTTTCATGTGAAACATTCCTATTATATCAACTCTCACAACCAGCATAATTCATCAATGTTGACTTGGTTAAAAGACTGCAAGTCTCCACAAAACATATCCAGAGCACACAGGTTGAGGGTGAGAATGTTCATATTTGTAAAGATTTGAAGATTACAATGGATAAATATGTTTTGCATTCAAATTTTTATGCTCTAGGTATGGATGATGTGGATATTATTCTTGGATATCCATGGATGAACTCACTGGGTACAGTTAATGTTAATTCACAAAAGGAATTTATGAAGCTTTGGTACAAGAAAAAAAATTACACTCCAAGTTATTTCTCTTACTAAACAACAGGGGCCCAAGGTGGCACATGAAACAATCACAAGGAAACAATTGCAGCACCTACAAACACATTAGAAGAAGAATCTGAGGTTGAATTAGCTGAAGAGTCCACAGAAGCACCTACAATCGAACCCCATGAATGACATAATGAAAAGGAAGAAGAATTTATGAACGTGACTTTATTGCATTAAGTAAGCCTTATATTCTAACACAGACATGGGATAGTCTTCAAAAGAGGGGATGGATGGGTCTAGGGTTTTGTCCACTCTGCAAAGCTAGGGAATCGACCTACATTTGTTCATTTAAGCCATTATAGCTCTTGGCAAGGGAAAGGCTCTTGACAAGGGAACTCAGTCAATGAGGCTTTTGAAGGATGGTTGGGCAATCCCTCAACTAGTGAACACCATTCTTTCCCTCCTTTCATTTTTTGGCCTCTCTAAATAGTAAGGAGTGATCACCTATTTGCAAGGAAATCTCTCACACCAAGGCAGGGAGTATTTAGAATCAACTCGGCTTACAATGTATACCCTCGAGCAGTAAAGAAGAACCAAAGCAAGGTAATGGAGCCATTGACTATGGATAAGATGATGCCTTGAGGGTCTTTTTACAATGCCTCAGAAGGGAAACTGAGATAGAGTGGTGCAGGAGGCACCCTTTTATTGACAAAAAATAGGTGGGTCACTTTTTCTTGTGGAGTAGGGATGAGCTCTCTTAATAGGGATGAACTTTGAGTTGTAGAAATTCTAATGTTGTTGGTGGTTGAACATGGAGTGGATAGTACTCGATACACTACAGGTCTATAGGAACTCCCAACTAGTCATAAGGTGGATGAAGGGTGAAGCAATGGGAAGGAACTTGGATCTGAATAACCTACTCAACATGGTGATGGGTATGAGGAGGGGATTCAATCAAATTTCATTCCTACATACCTACAGGAAAAACAATCAACTTGCAGATGCCCTCTCCAAGAAGTGATGGATTTTCCATTCGGGGAAGGCAATTGAACATAAGGAAAGGAACACTACCCCAGAGCAGTCAAGAGGGATTTTCCAGTGATCCAATCATGCAATAGACAATATGGATTTTTCTTGTTTTCTCTTCAAAAAAATAATTTTGAACCACTCTATTGAATGTTATTAGCAGATCGATATGTTTTTTCAATTCTACCTTTCTTGCAAATCTCAAATGTATTTTTATAGCTTTTATCTGGTTATTTCTGTCATCTCTCTGTATGCTTCTACAAACATGGATATGGAAGTGGGCCTAGTGGTCAGTTCCCCTATTCCAAGGAAAACTGGCATGCCTAGCCCAGGGGGATTGGAACCAAGCACCTACTAGCATGGAACTAGCCAAATGTCCAACAACATGTAGCTTTAGGGGTTACTCCAAAAGTGTTTTCACCTAGTTAGGAGAGCACTAGGTCTCCTAGTCCCTTGGTGATGCTTGATGGACATATGGATGGTTCAGTTTGAGTGGATGCTTGACCTTAGGTAGAGTGCTACCAGCGTGCACTTACTTAGGAGGTTGTCATAGTGTGTGTCCATGAGGTGCACACAATGGGGGAGTTGATTGCTTGATTAGAAAAGGTACCAACCTAGGAGGATGAGCACTAGGCACTTGCACGAGAGCACTTAGCCTAAGAACATGGGACTATATTACATACACCTTGGAGGTTTGATACTTGAGTGGAGGACACTTGGGTTGAGGAGCATACTTCATGGCGGTTGGTTGTGAACCTACACACTTATGTTGAGGAAAGCATTAAAGTAACTAACTTGGCACACATTGGGCTAACATTTTGTTGGATAGTGCACCATCTTGAAGAAGGGGATTTGGTCCTGTTATCCCCTAGCCTAGGGATAACTAAGGAGATCGGGTCTCGAGGCCCACAGGTCCTAGACATGGAGTACCGAGAGCCGGAGGACTTAAGCACGGCCCCAGAGGGCCCTCTTTTCTTCAGTGCAGTCCATTTATCAACAGCAGCAATATCCATCCCACCAGCCTAGTCCTGAAATAGCAATAAGTCTTGCTCCATGAGGTAATGAGTTCGAGTATCACGGTATGTATCACTCTGATTTTTGAAGCACTTGAATATGTTGCATTGAATCCTTCTTCATTTCATGACATTTGCTTAGAAATTATGCTCTTTGCCTCGTTCATACCTAAAAGGGTGACATGGTGCCCTAGTAAGTTGATCTCCCTTCGGATGGGTTGCCACTGGGTGGGTCTATGAAAGGTCATCGTCTGTTCCCTCCATACTTACCACTTTCCATCTTTATTCCTCTCATCTCCCTTACCTTTGTTTGGGCAATGGGATTGGCTACACTAGGAAGGGTTGTACCTTACCTCGTGGGAAGAAGGGGTTAAAGGCCCAGAGGGTAAAAGTAGCTGGCAAGAGTTAAAAGCCAATATTGAAACCTTTGAGATGCTTCACCCAGGGATCCTCGAGAAAGCAATGAAAAGCTTGTCGGTAAGAAAAGGGGACCCATAAGATACATAAACACTCAGGGTACTAGTTGATGGATAGGAGGTCTCATCACGAGCCGGCCTATTATGACCATGGGCATGTAGCGGTATGACACTACCACCTATCTGGTCACCAAACCAGGGTAGTGGCTCTTGGTGGCATAGCCAAGAGAAAGGGGGTCTAATCACGAGCCAGCCTTCTCATCTCCATGAAATGTTTGTGGATAACGTTATCACCTCTCGTCATCAAGCCAAGACAGTGGCCCTCAACTATTCCCTTAAAGCACAAAAGCAAAAGATCAAAAGCAATAAAGCTAAGAGTAAAAGGAAATGAATGGGCTAGGAAACAATAGCATTTATGACAAGGTGCAACTCGCTCTCTACAAAGGCACCCACAGGTAAGATTTTACATTTCCCTGTTATCACATGCACCCTATGCCCAAACACTTACCCCATGCCACCTCATACACTTACATGATTTGGACTAGATCCCACCTGGGAAACACCCCAAACTTAAGAGAGGTTAGCCCAATACGACGCCCTGAGACCTTATCCAAACCTAACTTGTCAAATTGCATAACGTCTTTGAGCATTTGTCTGGGTTAAAGGGGGGTTTGATGCACATGTTTGGATAATTTAATTATTGGATGTGATTTACATGTTCTAATCCCTGTGACTTATGAACCCCTGGAGGGCGTACTTGTTGTTGTTGCAGGACTTTGCCCGGTGGACAGCTACACATGAGGGAATGATTAGCTCGGACCTTCATGGGGGATTAAAGCCCACAGATGCATGTTGTAACCCCAGCCAGGGGTAAGAAGACATTGAAGATTTGCACCAAGAAGAAAGAAGAACGTTGCCTTTGGAGGCACCCTGGCAGACCTAGACCCAAGGGGATCTTGCTTTTCCACATGGACGTTGGCCCCCTCGAAGGCCCTAGACGTCACCATCATGACCCTGGACGTTATCCAGAGCTAGGGTTTATGTTTTGGAGGCATTTATGAGCCTAGTGGCACATGTGGGCTTCATTTGTGGCCTCTAGAGGCCAAGTGCCCTACCTTTTAGGCTCAACGTTCCACCATAGGGCCTCAATGTCACCCTAGAAGGGCATGACATCACCCTTGGAGGTGTCTTTAGATGCTAATTAATTTTATTTATGTCAAATTTGAATTTTATTGTAAATTGGCCAGGTTGGCCTTATTTTGACCTAAAATTAATTAAAGGTCAAAGATTTTTTATAAATAAACATAAAGTACTTTCAGTTTACACATAACAACTCCTCACACAAGAGGAGAGGTCTGAAATTTGTGCCCTAGTAAGGACTATTGGCTGAAATTGTGAGGCGCACTCTTGTATAAGGCTAATTTTTGCAAGTTGGATCAATCTTGGAAGCTTTTATGGTGATCTTGCATGGTATTTTCATGATTATTCTTGGTGCAAATAAGTAAAATCTGCATTTTTGTCATCTATTGAATGGTTTATGTATGGTTTTATTTGCTCATACAAGATTATGAAATTGCATGGTATACTTAATGCTTGAAGTAAGGAACTTAAATTGCTACTTTCTTACTTTTTATCTAGGTTACCGGATCCGCCCCCCCTTGTCGTCGGATCCGCGGATCCACGTATCGGAACCGGATCCGGATCCGTCCAGATCCGGCAAGGAATCGCCAACGTGTCGTTTCTATGTTGACCGGATACGAATCCCAAAAACCGGATACGAATCCCACGCACAGGAAATGGATCCCGATTTTTTCATGTCCCCACCTCGCGGATCCGAAAAAAATTTCATGTTAATTTTAGGATTTTGGTAGTCGTTTAGGGTTTTAGTCATGTTTTTTTTATATAAGCATGCCCCCTACCCCAGTTCCGACAAGATAAAACAATCCTTGGCTGTTAGTGAAGCTTTTCGCTTGAAGTTTGGGTCCGGTTGCACTCAGCACGCGCACTCAGCGAGTCACCACTCAGCCGGGAGCAATCTGCCAACAGTCAGGCGCACTCAGCAGAGAACATCGACAGTGGGAGCCAACAATGGTCAGGCTGCTACAGGTTAGAGCCTAGAGGCTGTCTATACGATTTAGAATTAAAAAAAAAAATCAGTTTATTTAAATTTTCGGATCAGTTTTTTTTTCAGTTTTGTTTGTAATTGTTTTGATTCCTGTATGAATTATGATAACTGTCCTATCTATTTACCAATAAAATTATGATAACTTTCCTATGAATTTTGTCCTATCTATTACCAATAAAATTATGATAACTGTAGGAATTGACATGTATGTTATCATCTCCTTTTTAATATTATCCTTGATACCTGGTGTAAAGAATGTGTCATTCCATTTTTCAGTAAAGAGACTTCTATAAAGAACCTTGTCTTTTGTGCTTTGATCTTGATTCTTTGACTTTTATCCAAACAATTGTTGGTTACAAACTTCGTTATATGAAAGCGAAGTACCAAAACTTCCCCTATTTTTCTGTTAGACAAATCTCAAATCAGACTTGAACCTATTGACAGTTTGTCACACCAGTCTGCTACCCATTTGT